>JANAVB010023995.1:19225970-19390970 GCA_029216955.1 Iris pallida
TCTTGATTACCATTCACATGATTACCGTGTTCGTGACTTGTTCGAGTCCATGAGTATTAGTCGTGCGGGAAAATATCTTAGTAGACGTGTGAACTACCCTTTCCATCCAATTTGTCTTTCAGAGAATAGCAGTAGCAAACGAAACGTGCGGTTGGCCGGATTTACCCCTTACCCGTTCACATGTCGAACACGATATTTCAACACGCATAGATAGATGTTGTTTCACTTGTTCATCATGTTTTCTTTATTATACTATGTCACCATGTCTATACATTTTCTTCCAAGTTGCTACATCTTATTATAGATTGTATGTTCCTTTTCTTGCTATACCATGATGCCTGTTATTTTCTAATTTTAATCTCATATGCTATTTTCCTATCTTGCAAATTATATCATGTTTCGAATAGCTTGTCATATGTGTTGTTGTTCCAATGTGTGCCTGTTCCAATCCTGACTGGATAAACTATTTTTAGATGACGAGTTAGAGTATTTTTGTACCACCTATTATGAGCATACCACGACCCTAACCTTGGCACACTGGATGATTTGGACGCCACTTTAGTAGAGTTACCATTTGCGGATGATAGTTAGTTAGAGGATATCTGGTTTGGCGGAATTGTCACCGGGAACCTTTTTAGTTGTTTTATTTCATTTGAGGACTATTTGAGTTTGAATCTGTGGATTGACATTTAGTAGTATTCGACTCTTTGAGATTATTTAGTTTTATTTTCCATTTGTTCTCTCTAACTATGTTGAGTATATTTCATTGCTCTTGATTCAACTGTGAAATTGGAACTGGTATAAAATATATATAACTTGCGTGGTTGTGTTTGATAAAATTATGGAGGATAGACAATGTTCTACCACCGACACTGTGGCGTAGGCTGGACGTACCCACGACTCATGCCCAAATTCTGGGTGTGGGTCGTGATACATTTTTATGGTGGCCCATGCAGGTCGTTTTCGCAAAAGATTGCGAACTCGTGGTAGTACTTAAGATAGTCGTACTACTGCTGGCCTGCAAATAGGATTAGATTTTAAGGACCTCCTCCACATGTTTGATAGGTTATTGATCCCCATATTTGACTTCAATTACTCCTTTGATTTGCATCATGTTTGAATCTTCTCACCATCTAATGATTTTTCCTTATTGCAGTTAATGTATTCTCAAGACATGAATACCGCTCCCATGAATACCCCCCAGCTGCAGGCAGATCTTCTACAGATGGAATCCCACCGGCACATGGAGGCCAGCTTACCCATCTAAGCAACCAGTCACATCCGCAGACCTTAAGGTTCCGCAGAGATGACATCCCACCACCCTCGTAGTTTCCTCCGCAAACCCCACCTCCAGCACCTGTACTGCCTCGGGCACCTGCACTAGATAATGCTCAGCTTCTTGGGATCTTCCAACAAGTTAATAATTTAAAGACAGAGCATACCAACATCTTTCGCGATAGTTTGAGAGAGGCTCTTCAGACTAGAGATGCTCCCCGGCCACGCCCTGGAACTTCTAAGGACTTTATGAACCTCATGCCCTTGGAATTCTATAGGACAGAGGATATTCTCTATGCTGATGAGTGGCTAGAGAATGTGGAGCAATTTCTTCGATGGCTCGAGTTCCTGAAGACTTGAAGATAAAATCAGCCAGCATGCAGCTTTTCGACATCGCTCGGACGTGGTATAGAAATGAGCCCCGACTTTCCGCACCAGATGTGACTTGGGCAGACTTCAAGCAGCTATTCAAGAAGAAGTTCTACCCCGACATAGCTCGAGAGGCATTGGAGAGTCAGTTCGAGAGTCTGGAGCAGGGAAACCTCACTATCGATGAGTACACTGCAGAGTTTAGTCGCCTCAGTCGCTTCGCAGAGAGATGGTCAGCACCCCTAAAAGTAAAGCCCGAAGATTCAAGAAGGGATTATCTCGCGAGATTTGCCTAGTCATCGCCACCAATCGAGCCACTACCTATGAGGAGATCTTGAAGGTCGCACAAGGAGTAAAAAAGAGCTGGACCCCAAGTCGAAGAGAGATCGAGATGCATACGAAGGAGGTAGCAGCCAATCAGGACCGACGGAACTCTCCAATGTTCCAGGGAAGACCTCAGCGCAGCAGTATCACCCGCAACCTCGTTTCCAGCAGCAGCAGTTCCAACCTTTTGGTAGAGCTCCAGCACATCAGCAGCACCATCCTCCGGTTAGAGCTTCCTCTTCACAGCAGATTCAGTAGAGACAGCCAGTTGGCCCTTACAGCTACAGCAAGAAGCCAGGGCATACATGGGAGGTGTGCAGGAAGCATCTTGGAGTGTGTCTATTTTATGGGTCGAGTACACACCAGCTGAGAGAGTGCCCTTCAGTACCGATTCGTTCAGATTAGGGGATAGCTCCTACCCCGAGAGTACCGACAAGGCTTATAGTAGTCCAGCAGCAGAGAGGGCCACTGTCCACACAACAACAGCGCTTTGTCCAGCACTAGCAGTGGAGCAAGGCTTTTTCCATGGCGGTCGAAAAGGCAGAAGCATCTACTGACGTGATAGCAGGTTCCATTCTCCTTAAAGCTTTTCCAACTATTGCTTTGTTTGATTCGGGTTCCAGTCATAGCTTTGCATCTGTAGCCTTTGTTTTTAGATATAACATTGCACTTGAGCCCTTAGATATTAATTATAAAATCTCGACTGGCGGAGGCATTATCCTAGTCAAGGATATATGCGTCGGATGCCGCATTACCTTAGGAGGCCGAGAATTGCATGCCAGTTTACTCATAATGCCACTCCCGAGCTTTGATATAGTTCTCGGGATGGATTGGTTGAGTAAATACCATGCCAGTATTGATTGTCGCCGCGGACGTGTCATATTTAGTCCGCTTGGAGAGACCGTGTTCGAGTTCACTAGAGGAGCAGTGGAGCAGCGTAGCGAGGCTATTTGTGGAGCCATGGTAGAGGAGAAGGAGCTACCGCATCCTATCATCGTGCAGTTTCTTGACGTATTTTTCAAAGAATTTCCTGGACTACCACCTGATAGAGACGTTGAGTTCTCAATTGCTCTTGTGTCAGGCGCAGAGCCAGTCTCGCAGCGTGTATATAGGATCACTAACAAGGAGGCAGTAGAATTGAAGAAGCTGATTGATGAACTGCTAGAGAAAGGATTCATTAGATCGAGTTCGTCGCCTTAGGGTGCTCTGGTGTTGTTTATGCCAAAGAAGGATGGGTCGGTACGTATATGCATCGACTACTGGGCCTTGAACAACATAAAAATTAAGAACAAATACCCGCTACCAAGAATTGATGATCTTTTCGATCAATTGAGCGGTGTGCGGGTATTTTCAAAGATTGACTTAAGATCAGGGTACTACCAAGTGAAAGTGAAGAAGGAGGATATCCAGAAGACCACCTTCTGAACCAAATACGGCCAGTATGAGTTCATGGTGATGTTGTTTGGGTTGACTAATGCCCCGACAGTCTTCATGAACTTGATGAACAAGGTGTTCCACCCATACCTTGACCAGTTTGTCGTGGTGTTCATCGATGACATACTCATCTATTCGAAGTCACGGGGAGCATCTGAGGATCATGCTAGAGACCCTTAGGAAGGAGAAACTCTCAAAATATGAGTTTTTCTTAGACAAGGTAGAGTTTCTTGGACACGTACGGTATATCTGTGGACCCAAAGAAGATTGCTGTCGTAGAGTCTTGGACTACTCCGACTATTATGGCAGAGATCTGAAGCTTCTTAGGATTGGCGGGGTACTACATGAAGTTCGTGCAGGCCTCCGTTCGGATTACGGAGCCGATGACTAGGCTCACTCGGAAGGACGTAGAGTTCGTGTGGATAGAGGACTGTCAGGCTGCGTTCGACGAGCTGAAGAAAAGATTGACGACAACTCCAGTATTGTCATTGCCGTCAAGATCCAGTGGTTTTTCTATCTATAGTGATTTCTCAGAGAAAGGCTTCGGGTATGTTCTAGAGAAGAACAAGAAGGTGGTGGCATATACATCCAGACAGTTGTGACCACATGAGAAGAACTATCCCGCCTATGATCTAGAGTTAGCAGCGGTGATTTTTGCCCTGAAGTTGTGAAACATTACTTGTGCGGAGAGCGTGTGGAGATATTCACGGACCACAGAAGCTTGAAGTACGTTTCACATAGAATGAGCTGAATATGAGGCAACGCAGATGGCTGGAATTGATGAAGGATTTTGACATCGCGTTGCAGTATCATCCGGAGAAGGCCAACGTAGTTGCGGATGCCTTGAGTCGATATCCAGTAGCTATGTTTTTACAAGGGACTGTCATCTATTAGCAGACTTGAAGAGTTTGGGCATTGAGGTCATCATTCTGGGAGTTGAGATGCAGATGATGTGTATGCACATTCAGTCTGGATTGATGGACAAGATTCGAGAGGCATAGCACCAGGACAAGCATCTGAGGAGTATCATAGCTCAGGTATAGGCCAGTTTGTTAGAAGACTTCACCATTTTAGAGGATGGTTCGTTGAGGCATGGAACGAGATTATATGTACTGAGCGGAGAGCTACGAGAGGAGGTCATGAAGGAGGCACACCGTTCACAGTATTCTTTACACCCAAGAGCTAACAAGATGTACAAGGACATGAGAGCCCATGTGTGGTAGTATGGTATGAAGCGAGAGGTGGCACACTCTGTTTTTAGATGCCTTATGTGTCAGCGGTCAAAGCCGAGAGGCGGAGACCAGGGGAATTACTTCAACCATTACCGATTCTCGAGTGGAAGTGGGAACATATCACTATGGATTTTGTTTCCGGTCTTCCACGCTCGCTAGAAGGGAAGGATGTAATTTGGGTCATCGTTGATAGGTTGACCAAATCGACCTACTTTATACCTTTCAAGGTGGGTTTATCCACGGAGAAGTTAGCGGAGTTATATGTGAAGCAGATTGTTAGGTTGCAGGGCGTTCCAATGAGTATCGTCTCCGACTATGATAGCAGATTCACGTCCCACTTTTGGAGGAGTCTGCAGGCTAGCTTGGGTACTCAACTCAAGTTCAGCACCGCTTATCATCCACAGACGGATGGACAATCGGAGAGGAGCATTCAGATGTTCGAGGATATGCTACGGACATGTGTGCTAGATTTCGGTGGCTCGTGGGAGGACCATCTTCACCTAGTGGAGTTCTCCAACAACAATAGCTACCAGGCTAGTATCGAGATGTCCCCTTTTGAGGGCTTGTATGGACGGAGATGTCGTACCCTATTATCTTGGGACGATGTAGGTGAGAGAGCACTGTTAGGACCGGAGATGGTAGTGGATGCTACGGAGAAAGTCAAGTAGATTAGAGAGCGGCTTCGCGTAGCTCAGGACAGACAAAAACACTGGGCTGACAGCCAACGAAGACCATTAGAGTTTGAGATTGGCGATTTAGTGTTCTTGAAGATATCTTCGACACGTGGCACAATATGTTTCGGAGGAGGCGAGAAGCTCAGTCCGAGATTCATCGGGCCATTTAGCATTCTCGATAAGGTCCGAGCGGTAGCATACCGACTATCATTACCGCCTGCATTGGAGGGAGTGCACAACATATTCCACGTATTCCAGTTTAGATGATACGTGGCAGACTCCAACCATGTATTAGATCACTCGGAGATTGAGGTGGGATCGAGCCTTAGTTACCAAGAGCCGCTCGTGGAGATCTTGGATCGCAGGAAGAAGGTACTGCGTAACCCAACGATTTTGTTGGTGCGTGTCGCTTGGAGCATCATTCTCCGGGCAAATCTACATAAGAGCGAGAGGCGCGAGCGTTATCCTTATCTTTTCGAACCGTGAGGTATATTTCTACCTTGTGTCCATCTTTAAATTTCGAGGACGAAATTTGTAGGGGGGTAGATTTGTAAGCTCTTGAGCCAAAATTATTATCAATATTATTACTATTATTATTATTATTATTATTATTATTATTATTATTATTATTGTTGTTACTATTGTCATTATATTGCATTATATATATATATATATATATATATATATATATATATATATATATATATATATATATATAAGGGAGGAGCATTTGGGCAAAACATGTTAGGTGGAGGGGGGTAAGTACAAATCGACCATTCAAATTGTTAACTGCCAACACAGATAGAATCGAATTGGATTCGATCTCTTTTCCCTCTATGTTTTGAAATCGAAGGTATATATATATATATACATTATATATATATATATATATATATATATATATATATATATATATATATATATATATATATATTCCTAAGGGAGGAGCATTTGGGCAAAACATGTTAAGTGGAGGTGGTTAAGTACAAATCGACCATTCAAATTTTTAACTGCCAACACAGATAGAATCGAATTGGATTCGATCTCTTTTCCCTCTATGTTTTGAAATTGAAGGTATATATATATACATTTTTTTAATATATATATATATATTTTTTTAATATATATATATATATATATATATATATATATATATATATATATATATATATATATATATATATATATATATATATATATATGTATGTTTTGAAAAAAAAAAAAATATATATATATATATATATATATATATATATATATATATATATGTTTTGAAATCGAAGGTATATATATATATATATATATATATATATATATATATATATATATATATATATATATATATATATATATATATATATATATATATATATATATATATATGAGAAACCAATGCTCCCAGTCACTTCTACCAATCTCATCTATTCTTCCAAACCCCCAAACCCTAATCTTTCCTGCGTGCCCCTCAAGTTCGTAAAGGTCTGGTTTTGGAGAAGGTGTTGGCAGTAGAAGCATTCGATTCACCAAACATAATTCTTACCTCTGCAATCAAATCATCTGATTTCTAGTTATTAGTAAGGTTTGATCCTATTCAATAGCTGCACAAGTAGTGTTAATACCTAAGAGAACCTAGATGTGATGTAGGTGAGGAAGTAATGTACAATAGGATGTAGATGTTCGAGTGCAAAGGCACATATCCAAACTAAGGTACTGATACATGTGTAGGATGTATAATGTTGTGTCAAGGGGGATATAATGTTAGTTGTATTTATCGTATGGCAATGGATGGGAAGGGGATTCGTGTATGTTATAGGTAGGTGGTACATTAGCAGTCCTAGGTGCAACAGAAACCAATATTGGCCTACGCTTTGTACATTACAGATTGGCCATCACTTGTTGGATAACAGTCTAGAATAGGAATGGCAGTAAAGGGAGATAGGATACATAAATACATGTATGGGTAAGTATCTATAGAGGCAATATTGTATGACAAGTGAATACCTATGAGGCGAACCGAGCATTATCAAACCAGGTTGTACAATTAGGGGTATTCGAATTCTGTGTGGGGGAGAAATTGCAGTAGGTAGTTAGGGGTATTCGAATTCTTGACAGGAATAACCTTGTCAAACCCCATAAGTGGTATCAGTATTTGGGTATAGGTGCCTTACGTTTAGTGGATAGATGGTCAAAAAGGGTAAGGATGTATGGATTAAGCAGAGAATATAGGGTTAACTACTTACCTACCTGTAGGGGACTAGGATGGTATGCATATACAGACAATAGGAGATGGTGTGTGACTATGTCAATGGGGGTCTGATAGCACCAAGGATATCTTGGACCCCTTAGTTAAACCTATGTGTACATATTTGATAAGGAAACCTATAGTACCCACAGGGTGTCAGGTTGTCACGTGTCAGTTAGATAGGGTATAAGAATAGGTATGTAGACTCTGCAGTCCGTGTATGTGGGGGTGTCGACAGAACACCTGAGGGTGCAATATTCATATATGAACAGATACTCTTAGTGTATCTAGTGTTCCGATTAGGAGTAGTCAGCGTAGGTGTATATACAATTTAGAGAGTATCCCAAGGATGTATGTGTTGAGTTTATGAATGCCAATTGGTGTTAGGGACAGATGACAACCTTGTGCAACAATAGGCAGGTATTCGACCAGAACAAAGTATCAGAGAGGGAAACCCCTGGATATAGTATGTGTGTAGCAGGTAGGACATAATTGTTTACCATATACACATGTGCAATAATATACAACAAATTGATGTGCAAGTTCTCGTAGCCGTGCGGGATACTGCACATGAGTGCAGCAAGCAGAATCTCCTAAAAGATGCAGATATTACAACGGCAGGTAGGGAACCTTTTCAGTTGTTTTATTTCATTTGAGGACTATTTGAGTTTGGATATGTGGATTGACATTTAGTAGTATTCGACTCTTTGAGATTATTTAGTTTTATTTTCCATTTGTTCTCTCTAACAGTGTTGAGTATATTTCGTTGCTCTTGATTCAACTCTGAAATTAGAACTGATATGAAATATATATAACTTGTTGTGTTTGATAAAACTGTGGAGGGTAGACATCGTTCTACCGCCGACACTACGACGTAGGCTGGACGTACCCACGACTCATGCCCAAATTCTGGGTGCGGGTCATGACACAATATATATATATATATATATATATATATATATATATATATATATATATATATATATATATATATATATATATATATATATATATATATATATATATATATATATATGAGGAAAATGTACCTAAGGTCGACCTTAGGTAAGTTACCTAAGGTCGACCTCATTTTCCTCACTTTACAACATTTTTTCTCGAATTTTTTTTTATGGGATTCATCTACACCTTATTGATTGGCAACATACCAAATTTCAAGAAAAAATAATATTGTTTAGCCCCCTATCAATAAGGTGCAAAATCGACGGTGTAGCAGCAAAGTTTTAGACCGTCGATTTTGCAAGGGATAGATAGGGGGCTAAACAATATTATTTTTTCTTGAAATTTGGTATGTTGCCAATCAATAAGGTGTAGATGAATCCCATAAAAAAAATTCAAGAAAAAAATGTTGTAAAGTGAGGAAAATGAGGTCGACCTTAGGTAACTTACCTAAGGTCGACCTTAGGTACATTTTCCTCTCTCTCTCTCTCTCTCTCTCTCTCTCTCTCTCTCTCTATATATATATATATATATATATATATATATATATTAATATTAATATTAATATTAACATTAAATTACGGATTAGAGTGAGGGGGTTTTTTAGGGGGTTTTCTAAGGGGGGTTTTTGATCCGCTTCCATATATGTATGTATGTATGTATGTATATTTTAAATCCCCTATCACAAAATTTGAAATTTAAATTCCATCTTCAAGATATTCTTATCCTTGAGTCGATTTCATATCCTCCAAATTTACACGAAAAGAAAGGGTCGGGAATTGGGTTTCTAGGGTGGAACCGTGTCCGGGGTGTCAGACACGGAAGCAAAATGTATATGTAAAAATACAATCTAGTGGAAAGACACCCGGGGTCGGACTCGAGGCCAACACAGGCTGACACGAAAAAAAGTGGACACAAATACGGTGCATGACACTATTTTGTGATGATGGTTCGATTGAAATTTTGTCGAGAAAAATAATGGCAAGGTTCCCATATAAATAGGGTGGAGAAGTCCCTGTTAGATAAGGATTATGACCACTTTAAAACCCTATTAGATAATTCTCACGTTAATTTAAATCAATTTAAAATTAATTCAACAAAATCTAATCCAAATTTAGAACTAGATAATTATCACCTTTAATTTAAAACCATTTAAAATCTAATTCAATAAAATCTAATCCCAATTTAAATTACCACGATTATTTAAATTCTTATAGCAAACAAATTTAAAATATCTCTTTATAAAAATAATTCCAATAAATTTTGAAAATCAAATTTTACAAAATATACATGAATTTATTTCATGTGCATCGCATGCAAATAGTATATATTATTTATAAAAGAAAAATATTATTTTCTAAACCATTACCTATATTTCTACAACAAATAAAATAGTCTTTATAATGATATAATAAAATTATAGTTTAACAAATCTATGGTGACATATTTTATAAGCAAACCAAATAGAAAAATATCCTTACCGTAGATATATATTTATATAGAAACCAAAATATTTATTTTCTATATTTTAAAATTTTATATTAAAACTTTTGTATATAAAAAAATAATTCGTATTTACGCACTCGACATATATTACCAAAATAAATTAAATAATAAAAATAGGGAAATTTTAGGGGGTCTACAACTGACAAAGGGAAGCATATAATATATAATTATAAATAAAATTTTGGTTTAACTAAAATCAACTTCTACTAACGGTTTTGAAACAACAAGAAAAGTTTTTCTTGACGGTTTTTCCTCATCAAAAAAGGTTTTCTTGACGGTCATTACCCGTCATCTAGGCCAGAGTCAAGAAAAGTTCGTATATTTTTTGACAATTTTTTGTTAACTTTTCTTGACGGCTAAAGAAACTCAAGAAACATTTATTAGTTGATGGCTTAAAACTGTCAAGAAAAACGAAATCCAGAAACCGTCAAGAAAAATAAAGACATTTCTTGACCCTGGCCTAGATGACGGATCCAGAACCATCAAGAAAACCCTTTCTTGATGGAGAAAAATCATCAACAAAAGCCTTTTTTGTAGTGACTCGGGCATTACACCACCTTCAGCGGGCTGATGACCAAGGTTGGGAGCATCTTCATGTACTGGCTCCCCGATAATTGGATTGTTTGCAAAAATAAAAGTTTGATTTACAAACTAAGAAGAAGAAAAGTACAATGAGTACACTTGAATTCTGGGGAAGTACAACTGTAGGAATCTGATCAGAAGACGATCACTTTATCCCTTGGACGATGTGATATCAAAGACACGAGCCTCTGGAGAATGCAGCAGCACTTTGTCAGTAGATTATGATCATTAGTCCTCCTTTAGAACTGATTTGAATCTCTATTTATAGAGTTCTGAAATAATTGTTTCTGAGTTGCGCGCACTGTGTGTTGCGCGCCACCTATCCAGTTGTGCTCTTGAACTGCTGGGGACGTGTGACATTCTGTGAGTGAGATGCGCGTGGTCGTGGACAGCATAGTGGACACGTTCTTCGAGATTAGTGGCATGCACGCCACATCATTTTGCTTCTGGATGGAAATTGGTTAAGTGGCGCCAGTTTGATAGGTTGCGCCGGGCGCAACCTAATGACTAGCACCCCTTACTGTTCAATCTTTAGTAACTACCTCGCGCCACTTGATGACTGGCGCAAGACAGCTGTCTGCATTTATTAAAAATTGATATAGACTTCTCAAGCGCCGCGCTTCCCGGAATTCGAAGAGATATTCTCCGACTGTCGAGTTGTCAGTAATCATGACTTATGTTACAGCTTCTCAAGGAAGCTTGCCACGTGGGACTCGCGCACCCTGACTTTGGTGCAACCTGAGTATCACGCAACCTAGAGACCAGGAACTATCTGATGCTGGCACCTTTTTAAGAGTGGCGCTCATTTACTTTTGAGCTCCTACAAGACCCCCGTCAAAGTTTTTAAAGTTTGAAAATTTTTAAACTTTGAAATACTTTGAATTTAGTGGAGATTGACATGAGTTGCGCCTGCCAACAACATAACCGACTCTGACTTTCGAGCACAAATTGTGCAACAGTTACAAAATGTTTCTTAGGCTATAAATAGCCGTTTTCGAGAGAAATATATTTTCTTTTTACCAAAAAGTTTTATTTCCCTAAACCTTTCATCTCCTTCTTCCCAACTTCAAAAGCTTCCCTGACCATGGCACCAAGGAAGTCAGTTGCTGACAAGGGTAAGGGCGTCGTCGGGCCTTCGTCGTGTGCGTCACCGATGAGGGCGCGATGTGCACCACCGTCGTCGAGAGCTGAGAGAGCAAACCCGCTGCTCGAAGGTGATCCTCGAAAAATGAGTCGACTGCTCCTTAGGCACCAGTTAGAGTCGACCATCTCTTCTTAGAGCTCTGGTCGATCTGCGCACTCTATAACGTGCGCCTCCTCTTTTTAGAGTGCAGGCGCGCACTTCATCACTTGCGCCTCCTCTTTTTAGAGTGCAGGCGCGTACTTCATTACTTGCGCCTCCTCTTTTTAGAGTGTCGGCTGCATCATAACACACACTGTTCGTCTTTACGAACTGTGTTGCACAAGTTTCGAACTTGCACCTTCTAAACTTGCGCAATCGCGCCTGTCGGATTTGTGCACCTTGAACTTGTGCCTTCTGAACTTGCGCGATCGCACATGTCGGACTTGTGCACCTTGAACTTGCGCCCAGCACAACTCATAAATTCGCAAAAATCTAATCATGCACAAAAACTCGCGCAACCTAGAGCTTGCGCACTTTGCTTTAAACTTAGAGATTGTTGCGTAGACTTGTAATTGAACTTTGGCCCCTTTCTTTTTGCAGTTGATCTCAGGGAGGACCCAGATGCTGAGAGATTAGCTTCAGCTTTCAGAGTATCAGAGTACCGAAAGGACTTATCCCACGTATCATACCCTCAGCACGATCTTCCTGAGTCCAGAAGAGCATGCTTGCATCCCCAGAGAGTAGCACCTTATTATGCCAGATGAACGGTAAACCCCTAGAAAGTTTGGACCATGTCGTACACAAGAAACCAGCTTTCTTGTTTGGAGATGCAATCAAGAAGACGGCCCATCCCAAAGCGAAGAAAGAGGACAGAATTTACCAATGCGGGGATAGAGTTATGTATCTCACTGAGATGTCGAGACACATGTCCCTGTCTCGATCTACACACTCCAACTCCCTCCGACAGATGGCGTGGGATCTGACCCCAAATCAACAGGCCAGGGTTGGAAAAATATGCTACAGACTAGGTCCCCAGAACAAGGATACATTCTACAGCACTTCAGAAAAGATACAGCTCTCACCTAAGAGGTCTGAAACCGAGCTGTGTGCCTCCTGAAGATTCATCAATGCTAATTCCCGTTAGAGTGCCCATTTTTGTGAAAATATTCGCTCAGGCTGAGGGAAGATATCCGGATCAAACCATGCGGTTAACAAACTTGGTGAATCCCGACATGAAGCGTTGGAACAGCGTTGTAGTTTGGGCTTTGGATCAATTCAAAGACAAGCTCCTCAAAATAGAGCTTTATGATCCGATTTGGACTATTGCTCACGGCAGTCGTCTTAATGCCCACATATTTTTGGCTCTGATAGAACGGTACAATGATAAGACCGACACTTTCATAACTCCTCATGGAGAGGTTGGCTTTGTGCTTCATGAGATGAAATATCTTTCACACTTACCAATGGGTGAAAACCCATATGAAGAGTTTGTGCCAACAAATGAGGAGTTGGATATCTTGTCAACAGAGAACCCTCAGATGGTGGCTGTGTTTGAGGAGCTTCTATGCCACTACCTGGTTTGTTCCCTTTATTATCAGAGTGCTTCCAAAGGGACCTGCTACACGACCAAATGGCTGTCGTACTTATTTTTGGGCAATGTCCAAGAAGATAAGATTGTCGAGAGTCAAGCTTGTGACCCTTGCTTCTTCAAACCGCTCAGCCGCAGCGATATAGAAAAGTTGATAGAGAAATCCAAGCATTTTAATAACATATTGAATATAGATTGGCACCTATGTTGGTGCTCCTATCGAAAGTTACCTTAGGCAGGGTTATAGGCCTATGTCTCGAGAAGCCCAGTTGGCAGGTTTTCTCTCTTTATGGCTACGGCGGTTCATGGTACCTGGAGCTAGTGCCGTTGACAGATTCCATCGAGGTGTGTTATTCGTTGTCGTGCATCTAGTATTCGACTACAAGATGGATCTCCTTTCGACGATGACTTGCCGCTTGAACGCAGGCGTGCTTTCTTTTATTGACACCATAATGCATGACAACAACGCTCGGGACGACTTCCCTCGTAACGAAATACCCTACACCTATTTATTTGGGTGGTTGTTGTTGCACTATCCCAGCTTGATGAACCATGATCTGGGTGCAGTCGGAGGAGACTTCATCAGGCGTTATTCCACTTCTCCATGGAATATAAACGCTCTTTCAGAGTGCAGAAGAGCTCTGAACCGAGGTTCTGAATGGAGATTTCAATGCGTCCCTCCTCCTCCAGGATATAAGAGTCTTCCAGCCCAGCTCATGGATTTAGAACCGATGTCTCTCCGTCTGTCTCCGGATAATTTTACATGGTTGAAGACGATTCGACCATTTCATCTAGTATACCGGTTTGAGGGTGATTGTTTTTTGGAACCATACCTACCAAGCCGATTTACTCGGCAATTCGGCTACGACCAGATGGATGAAGGTAACGCCAGCACCTGTTTGCAGGCCAAGGGTGTCACGCCCCGGTCCCGTAGGACCGATCGTCCTCGCTAAGGCGTAATGACGCACGAGTCTAGTTGCGCTCGTGCAAGGGGGGTTCCATAACAGCCGATTACAACAGCTTGTGATGGGGTCGTCGTACAGAAGTCCCAAGCAGAAACATTGAATAAACAACAACGAAAACTTGAAGCAAAACACAAGTCATTCAAAATGCTCTATATTGATATTGAAACAAAGATTACAATGTGGCACGAGGCTATTATTGCAATCACTCAGTCTCACTCTTCTCATAATACAAGTCACTCTGCTCTCTCTCATCTCTCAATACAATTTGATGAGCCAGGGATGCTTCAGATAGGCGATGTCCATACATTATGTCCCATATAAGTTCCGACTTCAAGCGGTCGCACGTCTCGAAATGCTAAGGGACTCCATGCCTCGACGCATCCAAGCGAGCTCCGTGCCAACGAGCTTCTACCTGTTTCTGTACATGAAAACTGTATGGGTGTCAGTACTCAACTGTACTGGTGGAGTGAGCTCCTCGCCCACCCATACAAAACCAACACGTTCATTTACTTTGTGTAACATAAGCCCCTTATGATTGTCTTTCTATTCTTTGCCTTAGGATCAATTTTAGGATAGAGACTCTTGGCCTATTTGTGTCTCTAGACCATCATCGTGCTATCTCACCGATAACTTACTTATACCTTGCCTCTAGACCGTTCTCATGCTGCAACATCGACGTACCGACTCATTCTTGCCTTATGGCCCATACTTTGGGATGCAACAACATGATTCATGTCATCGACTTGGTTCATGCTTCAAGATCGAGGCCGTGCCTCGCAACTTAGCATGACTTAACCAAACTTGTCTTACGGTCCTTCTTGACTTAACTCGAAACGACTCAAGTCTAACTTATGCAACTCTATGCCAACGACTTAATACTCGATGCCACATTTCGTGCCGAAGCACGCATCTTTTCTATAGCCAAATATTAGGCTTCTTAAGACTTGTATTACAACCATACAAACCATCTTTATCCCATTCGTGTTGTGCTTGCACTTTCTTTTATTCGACCGACACCGTACATGCGGATTGCCACTCAGCACGCCAACTTATCTATATGAAAGGTCAATGGCAATTCAAGCCATCTTGGACATGTAGGTGGTACAAACGAGACCCTTGCAGCTAAGGGTAGCTAGCCCTGCTCAAGTTCTCGAATCACAGACGGCGTGTTCTTGCCTAACTACCTTGCTTCCGTCCTAGGCCGATGCAGGCCTGTGGCCCCAGGCTACCGAATCGAGGGTACGAAATCTTGTCGACAAGTTGTCCATGACCACGCATCTACGAGAACTTCTAGACTCAACGTAAATGCATGGCCTAATCGTCACAACTTACTTTCCTTTGGTTTACTTCTCTTCTTTTCCATACTTCTTTTGTATAGCCCAAACCAGGATTACCTCAGCGACTAACCTACAGTCTCGACATATATTCTTCTCGGCGACTGACCTACAGTCCCGACATGTTCTTAGTGTTTCCATACTCTTATTGACTCAACTCATGAATGGCTAATTGATATCCTTCAAACATAACTTGAACAAAACGTGTTCTTCATGTGCCATAGACTGTGGCTAACCTTTCATTGAACCAACTGTGGCTTGTGCCTTAAACCGACTTGTGTTCTATGCGACACTACCACCCAAGTCATACTTTATATGACGAGCCTTGAGATCGTGGGACTAAGTGACTTGACAACCGCAGATAACATAGGATAGTGTCTGCTATGACTTCGATAGCCCAGCATAACTTTGCCTAACTTAATCGTGCAACAACTTGACGAGCAAAGGCTATGCCAAGCCTCGCATCATAGGGAACGAGCCGTGCACGTGTTCGACTTGAACAACCAAGTTCTTTGGATGCCTAGACTTATGCCATAAGCCGTGCGATACAACTTAACCCGTGGGACGAGCAAAGGCTATGTCAAGCCTTGGACGATGGGACCGTGCTTGCTTTATCAAGCATCTATACATGCGACGCCTATGACTTAGGCTAAGTTCATAGCTTTGTGGCGACTTAGACCAACTTTTCTTCTCCCAAGCCACGAGACAAAGGACCGAGTGTCATTTTGAAAGCACACCGTGGAACACTTCTAAGTCGACCGTGGGACCTTTCTATATTCTAACTCAATCCGACCCGACTTGGGATTATTCTCTTAGCTATATGGATTCGCCTCTTTTATTATCAAGCCTACTTGTACATTTGAAAACTTTCATTTTATTAGTGTGAAGGCCAAGCTAAGGCAAGTTCACCGAAGCCACCCACCTGAGCGAGGAGTCGCCTCGACTGAGCGGGTCTTCGAGTAGCCGTTGCATGGCTAAGTCCGAACGTCGTTGGCATTTCGATTCCTCCGATTGACTGAGCGGGACGGGGCACTACATTATACACCACTCAGAAAAAGTTTTGTCCTCGAAACTAACTGAGTACACTTATCGACTTATAACTTGATTCAACATCCAATGATTCTCGCACACAATCCTCCTATGCGTTTCTTCAATCCGAGCCACGTTCGTGCTTTGGTTATCTTTCGACACGAACAACTATATCTCAACTTGGATAACTTACACTCGTCGCGCACACGAACAATCTCAGTTCTAGTCAAACCACCCGATCAACCAACATTCAAGTTTGTCTCAAATCTAATGATCTCACTACCATCAATATTTCTTCGAAACACGATTTTAAAATCCTCGATACTTTATCGTTCCTCTAGTCTTACTTGAATTCAACGTATCACTTAGTTGGATCGTGTACATATTCCAGGCATCCCTAAAATACGTGCATTTCAGTCGAGCCTTGTGATAGAGAATCCGTCATCACCACTCGAGTTGGATCGTGCACATATTCAAGCGTCCCTGAAGTATATGCATTTCAGCCAAAACTCGTGAGTGGTGTCTCCACAATTCCTATCTCTCCGCACCGGGACGTCTGCCTAACCGCTAGACCATCTCTTTGGGCTAAAGTCAATCGTCAGTATTGGAATCATAGTTCCCCAACAATAATATCGACACTGACCCCAATCCTAAGGTCAAACCAAATTTGATAATACGGGTTTTCTACCCAAGCTCGTATCACTCCGATTTCTAAACTTCGAGCATAGATTCTTCCTATTCGCACTTGCAACACTTAGTCCAAGGGGTCCGAGTCATTCAGCAAAGCCATCCTATCGTAAGTTCACTCAACCAATTCCTCTGTATATCATTATCGCACGTCCAAACTAGCAATTTCGCATAGACTATCTCTCCCAACATGTTTGATATAATCCACCTATCCATCATATTCCAGTCAAGTATGTTACGACATGATTTGTTACAAAGCCATAATTTTCATTCCATATTCTCTAAGTCTTCAACACAATTTATGTATTCGATCACAAAGTCGTCTAGCTTAACAATATGTCACACCCCAATCTCACGCAGTCTGATTATCCACGGTGGACATGAAATCACTATGCACGCTCTCGCGGGATAATCATCCTCATCGGGGCGTAACTCTTGCTTTGAGTCTAGACTAATTCATTCTCGATACGCAGATTGGATCTACTCAATCATCAAGTTTCCTCAATCGTCAATTACAAGTCCGTACAATTCTCGAATTCACCTTCACATCAAACCACAAGTCGAAGCATACAAATTACCATGTCCTAATTTTTCGAGTTTGATCATTCCCACGACATGAATCACCATGTCAGCGCTCACGCAGAACGATCACCCCAAATCTGACGTGACGCATGTGCGAGGCTGGTGTTGCGCTTGCGCAAGACAAGAACATCGACATTGTGGCTATCGTCGAAGCAATCAAGATACTTTCCTTTCATCCAAACATTCCTTTCAATCAAATCCCCAAGCATAGCATCCACCGAAACAATAACATTTTACACGATCGTCATTTCTCGACTCAAAGTACCCCCGAGTTATTGCATATTGATTTTTAATATGCCTCAATACCATCGATGATATGCGTAACCTGACGATCTTCATTTGTAACAAATTTCGAGTTGTACGACTAATGCTATTGTCCGAACTGGATAATCTCCTCAATATTTAAGATCAAATTTGATCATTATCCCCAAACTCCATGATCAATTCATTCAAACTCATAATCACATATGTTCATCCGTCTAGATCTTAATTCATCAAGCAAGCAACTTATTTCCTCCATTCGTATCATTCTATGCTAACTCAAATCATCAAGCAACATCTGTCCCAAACTCTTTGAGTCATTTTCGTAACTTCAAAAAATCAAACTTTTTCATGCACGCTATCTTCAAATCGTGCTAACTTTCGTATACAATTCATATCGATTCCTCGACTAAGTCATCCGTTCGTTACACCTTAATTTTTTCCCTATTTAATTTGCCTACTCAATCATTTTTGCATTTCATACTCGGCGCAATCCCAATCCCGTGTGCGTCATTTCTAGTTCATCTGAATCAGCTTATCAAACTTCAAGACTATATTTTACTCAATGATACTCAATCTTAGGCTTTGCATACTCGTCGCTTGCTGATAGACTCATTGGTACTCTGTATCCTCAATCGATCGACAATCCTGAGGCTATCCCATACACCACTCAGGGATAAAGTCATTCAACAAATCCTCGAAACAAGTTTTGAATCTCGATTACTTCGAATCTCCGTTCGAACCATTCCTCAAAATCCAAGCACGCTCATCTATATCGCATCGACGATAACATCGTCTGATGGCACCCCTATCGATAGCCATCCCATATTCTATAAGTCAAGTCGATTTTGATCCCATTCGAAACAATTCGAGTTTCGCACACGACTTTTCTAAGTTCGATTCAATTCTTGGTGTATATGCCCAACCCGACTTAGCCAACCTTGCTTATTTGAAGCTAACTTTTGTTCAACCAGTTTTCTTTCGTGATACTTTCCAAAATATATAGACTTATTGTATGGACATCTCAAGGGACATTTGAGAGAGAGCGCACCAACGATATCGATTGCGGAACATCAGAGTTTGTGGAAACATTAGAGTTTAAGAATTCAATCGAAATTCCAAGGACGTAAAGCCGTGCTCTAATACCATTATGTCAAGCCCCGGTCCCGTAGGACCGATCGTTCTCGCTAAGGCATGATACCGCACGAGCCTAACTTGCGCTCGTGCAACGCGGGTTCCATAACGGCCCATTACAACAGCTTGCGACGGGATTGTCGAACAGAAGTCCCAAGCAGAAATATTGAATAAACAGCAACCAAAACTTGAAGCAAAACACAAGTCATTCAAAATGCTCTTTATTGATATTGAAACAAAGATTATAGTGTGGCACGAGGCCATTATTACAATCACTCAGTCTCACTCTTCTCATAATACAAGTCACTCTGCTCTCTCTCATCTCTCAATACAATTTGACAAGCCAGCAGATGCTTCAGATAGGCGATGTCCATACATTATGTCCCATATGAGTTCTGACTTCAAGCGGCCGTACGACTCGAAACGTCAAGGGACTCCGTACCTCGACGCATCCAAACGAGCTCCGTGCCAACGAGCTTCTACCTGTACCTGCACATGGAAACTATGTAGGTGTCAGTACTCAACTGTACTGGTGGAGTGAGCTCCTCGCCCATCCATACAAAACCAACATGTTCATTTACTTTGTGTAACATAAGTCCCTTATGATTGTCTTTCTATTCTTTGCCTTAGAATCGATTTTAGGACAGAGACTCTTGGCCTATTTGTGTCTCTAGACCATCATCGTGCTATCACACCGATAACTTACTTATACCTTGCCTCTAGACCGTTCTCGTGCTGCAACATCGATGTTCCGACTCGTTCTTGCCTTATGGCCCATACTTTGGGATGCAACAACATGATTCGTGTCATCGACTTGGTTCGTGCTTCAACATCGAGGCCGTGCCTCGCAACTTAGCATGACTTAACCAAACTTGTCTTACGGTCCTTCTTGACTTGACTCGTAATGACTCGTCTGACTTATACAACTCTATGCCAATGACTTAATACTCGACGCCACATTTCATGCCGAAGCACGTGTCTTTTCTATAGCCAAATCTTAGGCTTCTTAAAACTTGTATTGCAACCGTGCATACCATCTTTATTCCATTCGTGCCGTGCTTGCACTTTCTTTTATTCGACCGACACTGTGCATGCGGATTGCCGCTCAGCATGCCAACTTATCTATATGAAAGGTCACTGGCAATTCAAGCCATCTTGGACATGTAGGTGGTACAGACGAGACCCTTGCAACTAAGGGTAGCTAGCCCTGCTCAAGTCCCCGAATCATCGGCGGCGTGTTCTTGCCTAACTACCTTGCTTCCCTCCTAGGCTGATGCGGTCTTGTGGCCCCAGGCTACCGAATCGAGGGCGCGAAACCTTTTCGACAAGTTGTCCATGACCACACACCTACGAGAACTTCTTGACTCAACGTAAATGAATGGCCTAATCGTCACAACTTACTTTCCTTTGGTTTACTTCTCTTCTTTTCCATACTTCTTTTGTATAGCCCAAACCAGGGTTGCCTCGGCGACTAACCCACAGTCCCGACATATTTCTTCTCGGCGACTGACCTACAGTCCTGACATGTTCTCAGTGTTTCCATACTCTTATTGACTCAACTCATGAATGGCTAATTGATAGCCTTCAAGCATAACTTGAACAAAACGTGTTCTTCATGTGCCATAGACCGTGGCTAACTTTTCATTGAACCAACTGTGGCTCGTACCTTAAACCGACTTGTGTCCTATGCGACACTACCGTCCAAGTCATACTTTATATGACGAGCCTTGAGATCGTAGGACTAAGTGATTTGACAACCGCAGATAACATGGGATATTGCTTGCTATGACTTCGATAGCCCAGCATAACTTTGCCTAACTTAATTGTGCAACAACTCGACGAGCAAAGGCTATGCCAAGCCTCGCATCATATGGAACGTGTCGTGCACGCGTTCGACTTGAACAACCAAGTTCTTTGGATGCCTAGACTTATGCCACAAGCCGTGCAATACAACTTAACCCGTGGGACGAGCAAAGGCTGTGCCAAGCCTTGGACGATGAGACCGTGCTTGCTTTATCAAGTATCTATACGTGTGACGCCTATGACTTAGGCTAAGTTCATAGCTTTATGGTGACTTAGACCAACTTTCCTTCTTCCAAGCCATGGGACGAAGGACCGAGTGTCATTTTGAAAGCACGCCGTACAACACTTCTAAGCCGACCATGGGACCTTTACATATTCTAACTCAATCCGACCCGACTTGGGATTATTCCCTTAGCTACGTGGATTCGCCGCTTCTATTATCAAGCCTACTTGTGCATTTATAAACTTTCATTTTATTAGTGTGAAGGCCAAGCTAAGGCAAGTTCACCGAAGCCACCCACCTGAGCGAGGAGTCGCCTCGATCGAGCAGGTCTTCGAGCAGCCGTTGCATGGCTAGGTCCGAACGCCGTTGGCATTTCGATTCCTCTGATTGACTGAGCGGGAGGAGGCACTACAAAGGATTATCTAATAGATGGCGCCAGAGCTTGGAGATACTACAATACAAGAGGTACCCAGGCCATATTTTTAATGCCCAATGCTTCCCCTAAAATAGGTCCGTATATGTTATATACATACGCAAATTTTTATACTTCAGCCAACACTTTCACCGAAAATTTCAACCTGGCTAACAGTTTCGCAAGTGATAAACGGACAAGAGCTGGGGTGATACTGTACAATCATTTAGGGATGAGGAAAATCATGACCCCGCTGATGAGCCTCTGGAAGCTTCTCTCATGGGCTTTCCTGACAAAGTCCACGACCCTTTAAATGTGTCGCTCGGGAAGCTAAGGAAAAGTCTCCGAATAAAGAGGCCAGCAAGAAACAGAGGACTGGAGAATCGTCTGCTCCATCACATCCAGACGAACTCCCTTCTCCTCTCAAAGCTCCTCGTGGGAAGAAAAGAAAACAGCAATGGTAATTACTGAGCAGCCTATGACTAGGAAAACCAGGTCCCAAACCAGGCAGATGAATACTGGACTTTCTCTTGGAGGAGGAGAGGCAACTCCCTCTTCAGTTCCAAAAAATAGTAGAGTTGTCCATGAAGAGATTATCAAGGAGCCCAATGTGCAAGACGATCTTGATGACGTTGAAGAAGAAACTCAGACACCTCTTATATGTAAAATTAGAAGGAAGTTAATGGTGACTCAAGCAGACCGTCGAGAAATTGACGCTTCACCCACTCCTTCCATGCCAAAAGAGTCTTCGAGTCGACCTGATGCATCGTTGCCTTTGCAAGATCTGCCACCTCTACTAGGTGGTTTTAATACTCTTTTAATGTGATCATGATTGAGTAAAATATTGACATTGTTCTTTATCATTTGCAGAGGCTATAGAAATCAGTGCTCCGGCTCCAGTCAACATACAGATGACTATTCCTGCGACTGCACTAGCTGCAGCAGGAATAATGATGTCGTCTCCAACTCCCGAGGTCCTGGAGACTGCACTTCCTGAGAAGGTGTTGCCTTCAACGGACTCCAATCCCGATGTCACAGCTCCTTCCATAGCTCAAACTCCTACCCTCTCTCAAGAGAATCAAGAAATGATAGAGGCTCTCGCAGACTGTAACTTCGAAGATGATTCGATCGGAGGAGATTCTATGGATGATGTTCCTCATCTTGATAAAACTAAGGAATATCCAGTTCCCGTAAAGGTTTTGAAAGATCAAGACTTGATGGCCGAAGAGGGCCATATTACTAACGAAGATGAAGAGCACCATGTTGATGAAAAAGGGCACCACAGCCCAAAAGATGGTGATCATAACCTCATTGATCCACAAGGTAATGAGAATGATAATGATAACCCTGATGATAACCAAGAAGCTGGTGAAAATCAGGCTTTAACTGTTGAAGATATCGGGATTAATGAGAATCCCAAAACTGATGCTGAGGGGACTCAAACCCCGACAGGACGAATTTTTGAAACAGAGGGAACGAAAATGGCATTCCCAATAAGTAAAGCAGAAGTAGGGGCCAGAAGCAGCCATTTTCGATCAGGAGGCTCAGAGGCTGGAAGCAGTCAAGCAGCCGTGTCTGAGACTACTATGACGAGGCTTCGCAAAGATTTAGATCTGCCTTATGAGACCGCATACATGCTGTCGGGATCAGGTAAATTTTTGACTTTTTATTTACCCTAACTCTTGATGATGTATAATGATTGTGCATCTTGATTGCAGAGGGTCCGTGGGGATAGTTGCAGTAGCTTTGTCTACTGCTTTCAGTTTTAGCTCAACCATGGCTCCTCTGGACATGGGAACTCAACTGGAGAAGGAAGCTCCTCGATGATGCCAGTGCTAAGATCTCCTGATGCACAATCTGTGATTTCTCCAGCTGCTATAGAAGGAGGGATTCAGACAGAAGTGGCTACTCCTGATATATCAGCGATTGTCACGACCCAGTACCGGAATACGGAGACGGACTAGGCCAGCTACTCCATATGAGGTATGCAAACGTCATACGACGATCGTGGCTGTTAAGAGACAAGGGGGTGCATGCTACAATCAAGTCTCCTATGGTCTCACGGAGCATCTATGTCTCAATCATTCAGAGCAAGAAAGCATCAATTAATGAGCATATGAGATAAAGGAGTAAGGCGTCCCCGACGCTTCATCAAAATGATCATGTGGATCTAGCTTTATAAGTTAGCTAGCCCAAAGAGTCATAGGTACATAATCGTATTCAGCTGCAGTCTGATTTAATTACAATTATGCAAAAGACAAAATATCCAGATTAATCGGCTAAACAGGTGCCGGTGGCTAAATGCCAGAACATAAGTGATGAAAACTAGAATGGTGGAGAAGAAACCCACTCAAGTCCCCCGCCAGCCATGCTCCTAGTATGCACCATTGACGTTAGGGAGGAAGGTCGGATCCTCAGGCTCTGCTACGTGATCTGACCAAACAAAACCAGCAGGGTCAGCCCCGAAGAGCAAGTACCACAAGGGAGCACAAAAGAGTGAGATAAAACCCAAGTATAAAATAATAATACTAGTAGTAATAAAAGCTTCCGGTCGTAACCTCCATCCACAGCATGTCATAGCACGATAGACCAACCTAACAACCAAACAAGGACATGGGTTGGACCACGCACCATGACAGTCCATGTCCCTCGGCTACTAACGGAAGGTACAAGGCACAGTCAAGTCGTTTTTCAAGCGACCATTCATTTCTGCGGCTTTTTATATTTGGCGGAGTTATCCCCGCGATACTGATTAAAGGGATCCTCAGATCGTGTCAACCCAGGGCTAGCCAAACCATTAAACATATAGCACATTGATTATGCACCGGTCCCCCGGAGGGCTACCGCGCTAAAACATATAACACTTAGCTCGTAGAAATCGGATATAGTCATCCGCTATAGGCGAATGAAACCATATCCGTGGTGGCCAACCCGACACGTCAGGACTGGACCTAGGGTGGCTAGTATGGCACGATATCGAGATTCTTCCCACCCAATGCATCTACCAAGTTAGTTGCCTAGTTAATCCCTAGGTTATCGTCGGAGTTCACATGTCGTGGTCACATGCTCACTCCCCTAGATGTCGTACAATGTACGAGTACCCCAAGAAGGGATCCGTACTGGCTCATGGAGTCATACGTATGTACCCCTTCTTGGTGTAATGCAACACTCAACACATACCACGTCATTGCTACCGACCATTCGCTATGTAAATGCTGGACTCTTGGATGTACTGGCAGGTATCACGTAGGAATACTTAGCACATAGGATAGCACTTCGGTGCTCACATAGATTGTATCTTAGTACACACATAGGTTTATCTAGCACACGCATAGGTAGTCAGATCAGGAATGAGGACCAAGACACAAGAGGAAAGAGAATAAGAAGGCACTACGCACTTAGGGTATAAAGTGCTCGCAAGTCATGAAGTGGCACAAACGACGCATGGGTAAAAGTACAAGGTGAAAGGTGCACAAGGTGCAAGGTGCAAGGATCAAAAGGTGCGTGAGGTGCAAGGTGCGCAAGGTGCCATAAGTCACATATAAATTCTGGTTAAAGTGAGACATGAAGATTCTTGAAGCCAAGACAAAGATCTACAACTTTCATGTTTTGAGTTGGGAGAAATTATGGTCACAAATCAGCCAAATAGGACATAAAACAGCCAAAAACAACCAAAATAGGCACTATGCATCTATGCGGACTGGCACTATGCGGCCATACACTATGCATCTATGCGGACTGACACTATACGGCTAGCACTATGTAGTTATGCAGATTGGCACTATGCGGCCAGGACTATGCAGCTATGCAGGCTGACACTATGCGACTAACACTATGCAGCTATGCGGACTGGCACTATGCGGCCAGCACTATGCAACTATGCGGACTGGCACTATGCGACCAGCACTATGCATCTATGCGGACTGGCACTATGCGACCAGCACTATGCATCTATGCGGACTGGTACTATGCGGCCAGCACTATACAGTTATGCGGACTGGTACTATGCATCTATGCGGACTGATTCTATATGGCCAGCACTATGCAGCTATGCGGACTAGCACTATGCAGCCAAAACTATGTAGCTATGCAGACTGGCACTATGTGGCCAGTACTATACAGCTATGCGGACTGGCACTATGCGGCCAACGCTATGCATCTATGCAGACTGACACTATATAGCCAGCACTATGCAGTTATGCGGACTGGCACTATGCATCTATGCGGATTGATACTATGCGGCTAGCACTATGTAGCTATGCGGACTGGGACTATGCATCTATGCGGACTGACACTATGCGACCAACACTATGCAGCTATGCGGACTGGCACTATGCGGCCAGCACTATACAGCTATGTGGACTGGCACTATGCGGCCAGCACTATTCATCGTCCCTGTCAGAACCAGCACATCTGAACATAGAAGATTTCCAAATCTTACTTGGCCATAACTTCCTCAAAATAAGTCAAAATTTAACTTTTCAAAGGTCAAAATTGTGTAGAATCAAATTCTCTACCATATGGAACAATTATCGAAAGCCAGTAAGTTTGATAGATCAAAACCCAAGAAAACCGAAAATGACATAAACTTAGATCTACAAGAATTCATCCTTCAAAATCGAAAATACCAAGTACTAAAATTATAGAGAATGATGAGAAGAACAATATAGACAAATAATATCAAAGGAAAAATCAAGAATAAAAAATGCACAAATCTCCACTTTCGAGCAAGTTGTACTTGCCTAAGTGGGTTGGTGGTTGAGGAAAATGAATGAGAGAGTGAATAAGGAAAGAGAGTGTGGAAGAGATTATTTATAGTGGGTGAGGGCTGGCTCCACCAAACCCTAGTCTTAAGCATGCTCTAACATGTAACTAATGACATGTTTAAGTTCTACATGCAACAATTAGTAAAACAATAAATTAAAGGTGCACATGTACAAATACTATATACAGGAATCAAAAAATAAAAATATGTATGTCGGGATCGGGGAGTGACAGCGATGAACATGATCGTCGTTGAAGCTTACACCAATGCTTTCTTCACCTCTCTGGGGACTCTAGTTCATATGGTCTTGGAGAAGGGCTAACCTTATGAGTCAGTAAGAAGCCCTTCCTCTTTTATCATTGAAGCTATTCGAAAAATCGGTGATCTGGATAGAGTCAACTACTTGGAACATATCTTGGATGAGCTTGAGGAATCTATCAAGTCTTATCAAGATCTGACAAGGGGAAACATCCAAAGGCTTGTAGATGCTGAATGTGAAGCGATGGCTCGCGAGTCTGCAGCACGACAAGCTGACTTAGAAGCTTCTGTAGTGGCTTTTTCACTACGCTCTGCAGAGTTGGAGTCTAGCATTGCTGACACTACTTCTTCTGTTGAGCGTTATAAGACTGAAGCTGCAGAGAAGGGGAAGGAAGCGACTGAATGTCAAACTCGCCTCCGGGAGTTAGAAATCGAGATGGCCCAACTTCAAGAGGTACTCAAGGCAGCTCGACGACGTGAAGAGGAAGTACTGAAAATGCATCAGGTTGCCGAGAGCCAGCTGGATGATCTGAGGAGGCAACGAGACGAATTTATTCGTACTCAGAGTGTGGAACTTGAACGTCGAGCTATCTCCCTGCAACCTTTTGATCCAGAATCTGGAAGAGCTCTGGCTAGGCAAAGGGTGCTCGACTCTAGAACAGAAAGAGCCGACAATCTGAAAAAACTAATAATTGATCTTAGCACTCAACCCCCTAAGTGAAGCTATCCATGACAGCTTTTTGTTATCTTTTCCATGATGTACACTTTTGATATTTTGTACATCATAAAAATAAAAAATTAATAATCTTTTTGTGGTTCTATTACATATCTGTTATAGATATAAGTAATAGATAAGAGTAGGAAATATGTTCAGAGGTACCAGACATGACATATCTTCTTAGAAAATAACAATACTCATTATATCCGTTAAGAGGTAATGTGGATGTGACAGAATATAATTTTGAGATATTGTCATTTCAAAAGACGACTTTATCAGAGGTAATGTGGACGTGGCAAGCCGTTGATGTGGATAATAGAATTCAGAGGTAATATTGACGTGAATTCATATATCCATTGATTATCTTTGAGTCGACTGGGACTCAAAAACAGGATATCTTTTAAAACAATTGGGTTCCAAAAGATAATCATTGCGATAATGTGATATGACCTGGATAGACTCTACTGGGGATTTTCTTCGAAAGTTTATTATCTGTGGTTTTATCTACAGAAGAGTAAATAAAAGATAATAACTCGAAGATTTGAGGCATATATAATATTGAGAAGATGTCTTATATATTCTTCAAACATAGTATTTTTTAAGAATTTATTGTTGATAGGCATCATAGCGACCCGACCGTCCATCCCGGTCAGTTGATAAGCTCCGTTTGAGAAAACCTTGTTTACAACATAAGGACCTTCCCACTTTGCTTCGAATTTACCCTTGCTCATGTGTGTCATAGTCATAGGACGTCTGAAGTAAGTATACCAAACATATAGCATTCCCTCACGCTTGGCGCCAATGAATATTTATTTGAAAAAAAAGAAGAAGAAGAAGACTATGCCTACGCCATATCGAATATATAGTTCACCTTTTTGAAATGCTCGTACTCTGACTTTTCGGTTGAAGGCTTTTGAGATACGGGCTTGATATAGCTTAATATGATGTTGAGCTAGTAGCCGCTTCTCGTCAAGTACTTCAAGCTCCTGAAGTCGAAGACGATCATTATTTTCTGTTGTGAGTTCATTGGCAATCGCAATTCTCAGGAAAGGGATTTGAATTTCTAGTGGTAAGACGGCTTCACATCCATACACCAAAGAGAAAGGTGTACAACCGGTCGGAGTGCGTACGGTAGTACGATAAGCCCATAAACATTTTCCAAGCTTTTTGCTCCAATTCCTTTTATTAGTAGAAACGAACTTCTTTAAAAGCTTGATGATTGTTTTATTGAATGCTTCTGCCAAACCGTTAGCTGCAGAATTGTAGGCTGTGGAAGCAACATTATTAATCATGTTGTCATCGTAGAATCGAATAAACTTTTGACTGATGAATTGGGGTCCATTATCATGAATGATTCGCCGAGGAATGTCGAATCGATAAATCACATGATGTTTGATGAAGCTAATCACACTACTGGTTTTGACTTCAGCCTATAGCTTATGCCCACTTCGAGAAGTAATCGGTTATAGCTAGTATAAACCGATGTCCTCTAGATGATGGTGGGTTGATAGGACCAATAATGTCCATACCCCAAGCTTCAAAGGGCCATGATGCTGTAGTAGGATACAAAAATTCTGATGGTTGATGAATGAAATCTGCATGGATTTGACACGCTCGGCATTTGCTTGTATATTCAATAGCATCTGATACCATAGTGGGCCAGTAATAGCCCAAACATCGGATACGATCCTGTAGCTTAGGACCAGGCTGATGTGCACCACAGACACCATCGCGAGCTTTATGTAGTATTTGTTTTGCTTTATCTCCCGCAAGACAACGTAGGAGTAAACCGTCGAATGTTCGTCGATAGAGGGTCTTGGAGGTTGATTGTAATAAAACTGGAGTGATCGTCGATGGATTGTTGTAGCTTCCTTAGGATCTTCGGGTAAGATGTCATGTACCACAAAGTCGATGAAAGGAGTCCTCCAGTCTTCACTAATAGTGTCAATTTCAGTTGAATTGATAAATTCAATGTTTGAGTTATTCTCGATGCAAAATAACTCTCTGTTAGTGATGACAATCATCTATTGCCTTTTTACCGGAATTGCTAATATTGCTGCTAGATTAGCAAGTGCATCAGCCTCTATATTGCAAGCTCGACGTACATGTTCAATGAAGAAGCCTTTGAACGATGTAGCCAATCTAACTGCCGCTTCATGATATGGAATAAGGTCTTGGTATCGAACTTCGTACGTGCCTCTAACCTGATTGACGATCAATTTAGACTCTGTATACTTCAAGATATTCAATATCCAATTGTTTACCCAATTGGAGACCAATAAGTAAAGTATTGTATTCAGCAATACTGTTGGAGCATGGCTCATCTAAAGAATAAGCTCTTTGGATAGTCAATCCCTCCGGTGATACGAGGACAATTCCAACTCCAGCGACAATGGTACCTTTGGGTCCGATCCTGGATGCACCACCAAAGAATAGACGTCAGAAAAGAACTTCTTCTGAAATCATGTAAGATTCCAAAGTTTCATCAGGAATCTCGTCATAAAGTTTATCTGTCTCCGAAATTGGATGAGCCACTAGGAAGTCGGCTAAGGCTTGACCTTTAACAGACTTTTGGGGTTCATAAACCATATTATATTGTGCTAACAATATGGCCCATGTAGCGAGTCTGGAGTTGAGTGTACTAGGCTTCTTCATCAAGACCTGGAGAGGGTTAACTCTAGAGATGACATGAATAGTCTGGCCTGTAATGTAATGCCTGGTCTTCTGAATAGCAAACATCAAAGCTAGACATTCTTTTTCTACCGGACTATATCGATGTTCAGTCCCGATCATCGTACGGCTGAGATAATAGATAGCTTATTCATGACCCTCTTTGTTCTTCTGGGCTAGTAGAGCTCCCAAGGAATGATCCATTGCACAAACATATATTAGGAAGGGTATTCCTGAGACTGGAGGCACTAGAACTGGAGGGTTCATCAAGTACCATTTTATGTCTTCAAATGCTTGCTGGCATTCTTCAGTCTACATAAAAGACACACCTTTCTTCATCAATTGAGTGAATGGTCTGCAACGTCTAGATAGATTCGAAATGAGGAAGAACTCCCTAGCTTTGGTTGCTCCTGATGTACACAAGCCGTCCCTGGAATTCTTGTAGCTCTTTTAGGTTGCGTGGAGGATGCATCTCTTGAATGGCTTTGATCTTCTCTGGGTCAACGTGTATACCCTTAGAGGTAATAACGAATCCGAGGAATTTGCCACTAGAGACTCCTAGGAATGACTTAGTGGGATTCAGCTTGAGTTGATGCTGGCACATTAGATCGAAGATAGTTCTCAAATCTTGGATGTGATCTTCCTTTAGACGACTTTTGACAGTAATATCGTCGACCTAGCATTCAATTGTCTTCCGCAAATGATCACAGAAGATGGTACTCATAGCCCGCTGATAGGTTGCAGCAGCATTTTTAAGACCGAATGGCATGGCGGTGTAGCAATAGACTCCCAGAGAGGTATGAAAAGATACATGTCCCTCATCTTCTGGATGCATCTTGATTTGATTGTATCCTGAGAATCCATCCATAAAAGACATTCGTTCGAATCCGCAAGTATTGTCGATCATAACATTAGTGATCGGAAGAGGAAACTCGTCTTTGGGACAAGTACCATTGAGGTCTCTAAAGTCAATGCAGACTCGAACCTTCTCTATTTTCTTTATAACTGGGACGACATTAGCCACCCAGTTGGGATGATGTTCTTCTCTGACAAAACCACAGGCGATAAGCTTCTTGACTTCAGCTTCTATAGTGTCCATCATATCGGGTCGAAATCGACGCTGTTGTTGTTTAACTGGCCTCGCATTTGGTAGGATGTTGAGTTTGTTGGGTAACGATCTGAGGATCTAATCCCGACATATCCTCATAGTTCCAGGCGAATACGTCAATGTATTCCTTAATGAGCTGAATTAGTTCCTGTTTATCCGCTTCAGGAAGGATTTTGCTGATGAAGATTAGCCTTGGAGAAGCTTCGTTTTCGATATCGACCTGTACCAATTGATCTTCGGTAGGTGGTTCGCGTTGCTTGAAGCAAAGTTCCCATTTATTGTCCATTTTTTGTGCCCAAGGATCTGACTCAAGAGCTTCATCAAAATTGTCATCGTCTTCTGAGAACTCGGCGGTCACCATATTAGAAGATAGAGTCACTCGATGGACGTGCCCTATACTGGTGTCAGAATCCCAAGAAACAGAGTTAGAAGAGTTAGATCGCTCCTCTTTGTCAGACTCAGAAGTGTCTGGGGTCGTAACTGGCGAAGTATAGCCCAACCCATGCTTTGTTTTGCTCTAGTATTGCAGTGACTTTCCTTTTGGAGTAGGGATACGAATAGGAGTTCGCCTTCCCTTACCACTATTAAGGTCATCTTTGAAATTGTAGCCCATCTTTTGAATGATGTCTTTTAATTGCTGACATAACACCGTAGTTGAAGTCACCCGTTATCGTCATTTTCAGTCTCGCTATCGGACGCAGTCTTCTGCTCTATTCCTTTACTAAAAAGTATAGGAAGTTCATCTTTCTTCCTGGAAGGAACTGGGAAGAAGGAATCTTGAGCTGGTTCAAATGATACTTCGTCTTGGAGAGGTTGAACTGCTCCTATTATGAGTGGTTCGAAGTTATCTAGCATTTCTAAGTAACATTGAGTATAATAAATAACATTAGTATACTGTAAGGATATGTTATTTTATTGATTTTTACATCATCATTTACAACAGGGCTTTTGACCTTAGCCAATGGCTTGCTAAGGTTGATAATTAGAGGAGGAGAAGGAGAAAGAGAAGGCTTGTTACGACGGAGGTTAATAACAAGAGGCTCAGAAGAGGTGAGCTCCCTATGTTCCATCTTTTTAGCAGTAAGAGGCTTAGCATGAGAGGAGAGATGGATGGTTAGCGTCTGAGAAGACGAAGGACGAGAAGTGCGTCCTTTAACTGGAATCACAAGAACATCATCTGGGGTGTCCCTCTGATCTTCCTCAGTATCCATGGCCAGTACGACTTTCATGAATTCTTCTTTATACATTCTGGAGTCAGCACAATATGCCTCGACACCCCGAAAGGGATTAAGATCGGCCACTTCCTTCCTAACTTCTCCATTGTCATCGACATATTTGAAGCACTGATGGAGAGTGGATGGCACGATATTTATGTTCATGCAACCATGGTCTCCCTAAAAAAGCATTGTAGAGCCATGATTGCCAATCACATAAAAAGTGACTTTGGTGCGAAGATTGCCGATTTAAACTTTCAGGTGAATCTTTCCTAGTGGTTCACTTCTCCCGGAATTGAATCCCAAGATAGTCGTGATTGTTGTAGAGAGATTATGCACTGGGATTTTCAAGGCATCCAGTAAAGTTTGTGGCATAATGCTAAGTGCAGATCTATGATCAATCAGGATACGATCAACCTTCATTGTATCGACATATCCTGTGTAGTATAAAGGTCGATCATGTCGATTGTCTTCTAGGAGCATGTCATCTTGTGTGAAGGTGATTTTGGGAATCAACTCCATTATACTATGACAGTGAAAACATGCCACATGTTCCTCGTCTGGTTTCTTGAGGAGTGCTAGACAAATGTCAGCTTACATCAAAGCTTCGCTTAATGTTTCCCGAGTTTCCCTCGAGAGACGCAAGAGCTCGAAGATTGACAACCTCGCTGGAGTGTTAGCTAGTTGAGCCAATATATCGAAGTTATATGGTCTCCCAAGTCCAAGAAATGGAGTTTTCTTTAATATTTTATCGAAGCAAACTGACGACCCGCACCCGCTTTTCGGATACGAGACGTGTCCAAGCCAGCCTACGCCGCAGAGTCGGCGGTAGAACGCTGTCACGGCCATGATGCTCAAAATCACAAAATATAACATTTATTGCTCATTCATATTATTAAATCAAATCTACAAATTATTACAAGATTTACATTTAAAGAAAAGTACAAGTTCTTACAAGTAATAAAAATGATATCATTTATATCTAATTTCTAGGTTTAGGTCTGCAAGTACACCCGTATCTCCCAATGCTATGTGAAGCCACAGTTAACCTAAAAAATGTTGGTTTTCAGTCAGGAATGGAACGAGTACATTCTCACAACAGTTTCAATAAATGACAAAACCCATAAATCTGTAAATAATAATGAAATACACGACGAAAAGATAAGCATGAAATCATGGCAAAAACTGACCATGGTGAAAATGACAAGTGAGTACCAAAACAGAGTGGACATGTAGCTAGCAATGTATACTGTAGAACCAGAAACTGTATCTATATAGTGAGTTGAAATACTACTTCGACATGTAAACGGCTAAGGGTAAATCCGGCATCCCGCACATGAAATGTGCGACTGCTATTAGGCACGAATAAGATCCGGCACCCCGCACGTGAAGTGTGCGACTGCTATTAGACACGAATAATTTTGGGTTTGTTTACATGTCTAGAGTATTTCCTCGCTCGACCAGTACTCATGGATCCAAACAGGTCACGAACAACATGTAGAGAATCCATAACTACTATCTCGTGTAACATCGTGTCAAGAACCAATAAAATATCGATATAAAACACTACTACATACATGATTGTGATGACCATAGTTCGTATTACGTATTTTGGGATACGTGTACGTATCTGACTCGTATTGTTTGTCTCCTGGCTTGGTTCGGCTTGTTTGGGTTGGCTTGGTTCGGCTTGGGTTGCTTATTGGTTCATCATGAACCAAGGGGAGAACCCTTACCTACCACCACCATCCCTATTTATTAACCCAACACTCTTTCTCTCTCCTCATTCACTCTTCTTCTTCCTCACCAATACTCTCCACCTACACCCAAGAGCCCTAGGCAAGTGCAACTTGCTTCATGATGGATCTCAAGTTTTATTGTTCCATTCTCTACTTTACATGATTATAAGCCTCTTTAGAACTTGGAGTTTTTAATTTTTATGGATAGATTCTTCTAGATCTACGTTGTAACTTGGGGTTTCATGAGTTCATGGAGTTTTTCTTGGTTTTGATCTACTAAAACTTGTTATTTTTGAAAACTAATAGTCCCATGAGCAAGAGCACGAAATTTCGTATGAATTTGGTTTTTGATTCACCTCATTTCGAGTTAAAATGAAGTTTTTATGGCCAAAACAAGTTTTCTGAATTTTTTATGTCAGCTGAGTAAATTTTTACTCTGGATAGCATCCAGAATGTAAGATTTTACACAGGGGCGTGACATCACATCGTGCGGCATCACGCCTTAGCGGGGCGTGACAGACATCGTGGGCGATTGTGTTTGTACAAATAAACTGGTACTGTCTTGCATCATGTCTAGGATGGGGATCCCTGAGTACCACGGTCAGGGGTACCTACTGAAATTGACTAAGGCTAATAAACTAGAATAATTCAGTAGACATGAAGAGATTCCCAACTACAGGCAATCCCGTTATCTGGGCGCATTAAGTGGACTTGTAGCCAACCGACGAGTAGGGCACATTTCCAGCACACAGTCACGTGTTGCATTCTTCATAAACGGACATTCGACCTGGATAACCGGATGGTCTGCCGGGCTTGTGGCTGTTGGGATAATCTCATTGCATCTTGCTAATAACTAGGCCTGTGATAACCCTAGTTAGTTAAAAGTATCAAGCCGTACTCTTGATTGGCCGTGATTGATTGGATGGAGTTTATTCCAGCTTAGTCTTATCCTGATCCTGTGCAAGATTGTGACATGACATGATTATTGATGCTTGCCTTAACAATAACGATCGGGGGTCCAGTTCTGTTCAGGCGAAGAGTTACAACCCCGGTCCTTGTTTGGTTTAAGGGTTATAACCTAGCTCCCAGAGCAGTTCTATGTCCTCTCTTCGTTTATTGTCTTATTGCAACCCCATGCCATGTTCGTCATGTTTTACCTTACCTTAATACCATGATTATTTATACTGGCCTTAGCGATAAAGATCGGGGGTCCAGTTCTGTTCAGGCGAAGGGTTACAATCGCGGTCCTTGTTTGGTTGAAGGGTTGTAACCTGGCTCCCGGAGCAGTTCTGTGTCCTCTCTTCGTTTATTGTCTTCACTGTACCAATAGTATTTGAGACAGGTTTCTATTCAGGTGAAGGGCTGCAACCCCGGTCATTGTTTGGTTTAAGGGTTGTGACCTGGCTACTTGAATGGTTTCCTCGTACTCAGTTTACTGTTGTTATCTCTATTATTATCAGTTCTTTATTTATTACCTTTAACATTCTATTGTGATATGCTGGTTTTAGTTCCTAAGTGAAGCCTCCTTTGTAGCACTTGCTTTTTCTGGGGTCTGACCCGGCTGGTTTGTATGGCCAGATATCGGAGCAGTTCCAGAGGATCTACCTACCTTCCAGCCAGATGGTGACCACCAGGCGTAACCCTGGCAACGAGTGGGTTTCTTTTTGTCCTCCCACTTTATTGTAAAAATTATTCTTTTGAGGCGTTTAGCCGGCGAGCACGTGTTAGCTCGTATTGCACCTTTATTTACTGTCCGCCTACGGGCTGTAACATGATTGACAGATCCTAGGGTTGATCATGTATGACTGAACTCTTGCTAGTCTTGACATTTTATACGACTAGCTTCATGATCATCCAATATGTAATATATGGGACGCCTTGCTATTATATATTTGGTGCTCTGACATCTTGTAACTATTATTGCTTGCTTGAGATTGAGACAATAGGCTGGTTCATGACCATAGGGGACTGTTGGCTTGTAGTTAAACCCTCATGTATCTAGACAGCCGTGACCGTATAACGAGGTGGGTTGCACTTCAATATACGTAGCTGGCTATGTACGTCCCCGCTCTCTAGTATTCTGGCTCTGGGGCGTTACAATGATTCATAGAGATAATCAAATATGAGAACTATTAGAGATGTACTCGCCTGAGGTCTTGTGCTGGTGAAACTGATAGTACAACCACTCAGATGAGCCACTAAGGTCAACACATGTAAAAGTCTCCGGATGCTGAAATAAACATTACCAACATTTTCAGAATAGTCAAATTAACTAGAATTGCCCGTCCTTAAGTCCAATTCTGGACACATGGGCAAAACGGTAATTTTGGATCAAAACTGTGTCCGTTGTTAGACCCGCTTTGCACCGAAAAACGTGCAAAAGTCTATGGTCTCTAAAGTTGTCAAACTATATGTCTACAGGTCCGGTTTTCCGATAAGAACCCAACCGTATGTCCAAAGTTGTCAAACTATATCTCTAAAGTCGTCAAATTATATGTCTACAAGTACGATTTTCCGATACAGGTCCGATTTTTCGATACGCAGCAGCCAAAGTCTATGGTCTCTATTTTTTCTTACTTTCAACATGCTGCTTCGTACCTTCCTCATTTGTGAAATATTTTGACAAGTTCTAATTTCAATCAATTTAATTTTATGATATATGTAACATATGTATTTTGATAATTATTATATTTTTATTAATCATTCTCTCACTCAAAACCTTCAATCAAAACAAGAGTTATAAAACAATATCACTTAACTTTTCCTCCAATCCAAACAAGATTATATGTATTGACTATAGTCACACTCACTTAACTTTTCTTCACTTAATTCCAATTTACTTTGTTTTGTTTTTTCCCTCCCAATCCAAGCATACCTTACAAGATAAGAATCCATATCTATTATTAGGGAAAAAAAAAGGAAGAAAAATGAAAAAGTACGTATACCTCCACGAGTCCTTTAGCTATCGTCCGTATCCCAACCAAACCCTAATTCCTCCGCCAATTTGCCAACACAAATCCCAACAACGGTCGTTCAGCTGCTCCTCTCATCTGATGCTTCTTTTACCTTGACCCAACGTCCCCATTTCCCCTCTGCCTGCTTGGCCTTGGCTGACTCGATGGAGAGAAGAAAGGAACCTCCTCCTCCGCCAGTGGTGACTGTGGGGAACGGGAATGGTGCTGCGAAGCATCCGTTGACACGCTCCCCGGCGGCGATCCGACAGTCTTATGGGGATCGGAGGATACGGCTTAACCCCAATAAAGAGCACCAACCGGGCAACTACGACGATCTCCTCAAGTCTTCTCCTTCGGAAGAGTTCGATCCTTCCATCTTCAGCTCCCTTGAGAGGCATCTTCCTCCCAGCATGCTCCACGTCCCCAAGGAGTCTAAGATCCAGTTCATGAAGGAGATTCTCCGCAAGTACTTACCGGAAGGAGAGCGAGCTCGGGTAAGTAAGCTGTTTCTTAGAAAATGGGATTTCCATCTCTCTCTCTGCAAAATTTTGAACTCCCAAAGTTTTCTATCCCCTGTTTGGGATTGCAAGGAGTCCTCCAAGTGTAAAAAATGCATCAAGTTTGTTCTGTATCCCTGAAGGGCAAATCCAAGCACTTCCAGTGCAGTGGCGTATTTTCATCTAGGGCTGCGACACAAATGCGTGCCAGAATTTTCATCTAGGGTCGCGACACAAATGCGTTAGCTGTAACGAATTGCATGTTAGTCCCGTAGCAGATCTTAGATGGAATATTCGGTCTCTTTGTGAGACACGGAGTTGAAGACTCGGGTCTTTTTGTGAGACACGGAGTTGAAGCCTCTGCTGGGTTGATGAAGATCACCGTTGCTCAAAGCAAGATTCGCTCTGTTGCGATCTACTCTCAGGAAGAACCAGCAAGTTCGTAAGAACTTCTGGAACGCTCGCTGTCACCTCCTTCCTGAACTCGCTGAAATCCTGGGACTCCAATGGCAGCGGCCTCTTTTCTCTCTTCGTCTCTTCTTAATTTCTAAGTAAAAAGTTTGTGAAGGCACGAAAAGAGTATTTATAGAGTTGGGCTGAAACCCTAACTATAATCCCGACCGACAACTGATTGCGAAAAGATAGGAGCGAATAATGGAAATAATTAACTGAATTAATTCAAATTCCATAAAAGATGGATCTGAATAATTGACCCATTCTTTCCATAACCGCTCAAATCTCCCAATCAACCATATCATGCGGCTACAGTGCCCATGCGCCCAATCAGCCCGTCAGCCTGAGCGTCTGCACGCAACTGCGCAGCAGCACAGTCGCGCAGTAGCACAGCAGCGTAGCAACGCAGCAGCGCATACGCGTAAACGTGCATACGCGCATAGCTGCGCTTAGCCCGCGCATGCTCCCGCTCATGCCCATGCGCATGCTCCCGCTTATGCGCCTGTGCATGCGACTCGCGCATAAGACGAGCGCACGAGCGCAACAACAACGCACAAAGTGCCATGCGCAGATGCGGACGTGCTAAGTGCAAAGTGCGCCAACAAAATGCCACTTTACGCCCTTGAGCCCGAGTCCAAGTCCGAGTCCGAGTCGCTAAGCCCCTTCGGGGCTTAAGCTCCATAGGAAATAATTTCCATGAGCCTGACAAAAAGCATAAATGCTTCTTTGTGGAGTTAGCCTTCTTTCCACTAGAAAACACCCCCACATGCACCCATGCGCCTCTTCATACCTCATATGTTTCTCTCTCCTCAAGCAAAGCTTTATATAAAGATACAATCCATTTGGCGTAGGCAATGTGGGACTATCTTTCTAGTTACTAAGGCAAAACACCAACAATCTCCCACATATCTCTATATATACGAGGGTTGAGCGTTCCCCACAGTGACTGTCCATCATGCATTAGGATAGATGTCGCTACGATTTGAATCTTTTCGCATGGGTTAAATAACAGCATGATACAAGAATGAACATCCTTGAATTCTGCACCATAACTACAATTCTTTTCACTCACATAATGACATCAACTGTGCTTCTGACTGTATATTAAAGGCCCTGTGCGAGCCTGGTTTCGGTGTATGTATATTGGGTGTCTACAAGATTTTCTTCAAGAGACGGCCTATATCTCTATCCATACACTCTAGGTGAGTTCTTTTAAAAAGTCTTGGCATGAAGTCTTTCGCTTTCTTACGGTGCTACGCCACTATGACGTGGTCCAAAGCCGGGTCAATGCCTCATGTGGTGTCATACCACTGTAGCATGAGACCCAACCTCTTTGTAGTGCCAAACTACCCAGCATGAAGCCTTTCGCTTCTTTGCGGTGTTATGCCGCTGTGACATGGCTAGCGAAGCCGAGGCTTTGCCCTTTCTAGGTACCTCATGTGGTGTCATCCACTGTAACATGAGGCCCAGCCTCTTTGTAGTACTGCCTTACCACTCTTCATTATACATCATTAGACCTACTTGCCTATGTGCGGTGCTACGCCGCTGTGACTTGGCCCGTATCATCACTAGGTACCTCATGTGGAGTTACCCTACTGTAGCATGGAGTACTATGCTCCTTTGTATTGCTGTGCTACCCATGCTTCTTGTACAACACGTCGGACATTTCAAATGTCCGAGAACTCATTAAGGCTTCTAAGCCATCCTGTCACAGGACTTTGTTCTTTACAAAAAACAAACAATAAACGATAGTGGTTCTGGGTTCATAATCCCGCAATATCACAAAAGAATTGTCCATTTACAGTGGTTATGGGTTCGAAATCCCGCAATATCCTAAAGTACTGCCCACTACACCTGATATTCTTCCAGTCAATGATCCTTCTTTGAACTAAAAGCTAAATGCCTAGTAGATTTCTCTTTGAACTAATAGCATAAAACTTTATGGTAGAATTACGACACAATATCAGAGTATCTTCAAGTCCATTTTACATGCTGTGTCTTCGACCAACTGGCGCTTGAGACCTTTGGTGAACGTATCTGCCAGATTCTTCTGGCTCCGAACATCAACCACGATAATGACTCATCTTTTAATAAGATCATTTACCGCCCTGTGCCTTAGACGCACAGTCCTCTTCTTACCATTGAAGAGGTTATTCGATGCCACCGCTGCAGTCGTCTGGTTGTTGCAGTATATTGATATCGCTGGTATCTGCACACCAACCATTGGAAGATCATACATGAGCTTCCGTAGCCATTCTGCTTCATCTGCTGCAGCCGCCAATGCATAGAACTCAGATTTCATAGAAGAGTGTGACAACATTGTCTGCTTCTTCGACTTTCACGATATAGCAGCTCTACCTATGGAGAAGACATATCCTCCTGTGGACCTTTGACTCTCTACTTCTGAGCACCAGCTTGCATCACTGAAGCCTTCTACTACTTTTGGATCTCCGCAGTAGTGCAATGCATACTTCTGAGTCGTCTTGAGGTATCTCATAACCCTCTTTACAGCTTTCCAGTGCTCCACACCTGGATTGCTGGTGAATCGACTAAGCATCTCCACGGTGAAAGCTATGTTAGGCCTTGTGGCAGTAGTCGCATACATTAAACTCCCGATGATGCTTGAATACTCAAGTTGTCTGACGCTTTCCGTTGGATTTGGCTTCAACTTCTTGTCACACCTATATAGCGTATTGATCCCTTGAAGATCTTGATACCCATAGTATGTAAGCATCTTCTCAATATAATGAGACTGACAATGTCACTCCAGTTTTCGTCCGGATGATCTTTATTCCTAGGATAACATCAGCTTCCCTAAGTCCTTCATGTTGAACTTAGACGAGAGGAACTTCTTCGTCTCAGTGACATTTGCTAGATCTGTACCCAAGATCAGCATGTCGTCCACGTACAGACAAACGAACTTTGTGTACACACATTTGTCCGTCTCGCTGACCCTGTAGCCGTTTGATCTTATGACTTTATCAAACTTCTCATGCCACATCTTGGGAGCTTGCTTTAGACCATATAGAGATTTTACCAACTTGCAGACTGTCTTCGAGGCTCTTGACGACGAATCCTTCTAGTTGCATGTAAATCTCTTCAGTCAACTCACCATTTAGGAAAACAGTTTTGACATCCATCTGATGAATAACTAGCTTGTGTATTGCGCTCAGAGCAATCAACATTTTGATGGTAGTCATCCGCGTTACTAGAGCATATGTGTCAAAGTAATCGGTCCCCTGTTCTGAGAAAAGCCCTTGGCTACCAACCTAGCCTTGAACTTGTCAGCAGTTCCATCGGGCTTCATCTTCTTCTTGAAGATCCATTTATATCCGATTGGTTTTGCTCCTTCACGCAGATCGCCAACACCCACGTGTTATTGGAGGTTATCGAGTCATACTCATCATTAATAGCCTCCTTCCAGAAGACAACGTCTCTGGTCTTCATCGCCTAGCGGATCTGCTTCCACATGATATGTGGCGAAATCCTCTCCGAAGTCCTTCTGTCTCCTCACTAGCTTAGACACATATTCCGCGAGTTCTTGTTCAATCGTTGTTTCTACAACAACTTCTTGGACTACATCTTCGTTAGGAGCTTGAGCCTCCTGTGCACTCACACTATTCTCCAGAATGTCCGCGAGAACAATATTCTTGTGCCTTGCAAATTTATTTTCACAAAATTCTGCATCACGAGATTCAATGATATGATTTGATTCGATATCAAGGAACCTCCGAGCATCACTCTTATCGGCATAATCCAGGAATATAGTCTTCGTAGTCCTTGTTCCTAGCTTCTGAATCTTCAAATCCCGAACCTTTACATACGCCAGACGTCCCCACACTCGAATGACATTCAAGTTGGGTCTGACCTTGAACTAGAGTTCATGAGGAGTGACTTCCGAATTTGTGTGCGGCACTCTGTTCAGAATGAACGTAGCCGTAAGCACCGCTTCACCCCAGAAGCAGTTTGGAAGGACCACAGTTAACAACATAGAGTTCAACATCTCTGTTAACGTTCTGTTCTTCCTTTATGAAACACCGTTTGATTGAGGTGAGTACGGAGCAGTCGTCTCGTTGACAATTTCATCTTCTCTGCAGAACGATACGAATTTATGAGACCTATACTCTCCACCTCGATTACTTCTGAGTCTCTTAAGTTGTTGTCCGGTTTGACGCTCGGCTTCAGCCTTGAAGTCCTTAAATTTCTCAAACATTTCATTTTTAGACTTGAGAAGATAAATGAACGCGTACTTCGAGAAATCGTTGATGAAAATAATAAAATATTTCATCCTGGCCTTTGTGGAGGACTGTTTGAAGTCACAGATATCTGAGTGAACTAGCTCCAAAAGATCTGTACTTCGGTTTACCCGTTTGAACGACTTTCTAGTGATCTTCGTCTGTGCACAGACCTCACACTTCTCCAACTCCTTACCCCCACACTTGGAGATAAGTCCTAGACTAGACATTTTGTTTATTCTTTTACAATGAACATATTCTAGTCTATTATGCCACAACTCAAGATAATAACCAGAAGAAGAGACTGTATTAATAATCTCCATTGGAGTTACAAGTTGAAGTTTGAACATCCTTTAGGTACAATAAGCCTTTTCGAATTATGTTCCTTTATGAGACATAACTACTTGACCATCGTTGATGTCTATCCTCAAGCTTGCATTGCAGAGCAGACTTTCCGAGACCAGGTTCTTGGCTATAGTCGGTACATGCTTCACATTTTGAAGCGTCAGCGACTTCTCCTAAGTCAGTTGCGGTACCACTATCCCGATCCCAAGTACTTCAGCTTGTGTCTGGTTCGCCACCATAACCTTCTTAGAAACATGTTTGTACGTGATAAACCACTCATTTTTTGAGCAAACATGACACGATGCCTCAGTGTCTATCCACCAGTCTGTGTCAACTCCAGCTGAGTCAACCTGCGCAATCATAGTAACAAAGTTAGCCTCACCTTGCTCCTTTTGTTTTTGTTTTTCCTTGCAGTCCCTCCTCCAGTGGTCTTTTTTGTCACAGTTGAAACAAGTCTCAGGTTCTTTGGAATTGGGCTTGAACTGAGCCGACTTCACCTTCGGATGGTGAACGTCTTTCTTCTTATGGCAGGGAGCCTTCTGCTTCCCTCTAGAGTTTCCTCCTTGCACCATGTTGACCTTGGCCATCTGCTTGGACAAGGTGTCCACTTTGAGTTGAGCCCTCAACTCGTCCTCAACATATATCCAGTGTAAGAGGCATTATAGATCCACTTCCATCTTCTTGCGGTGCATGTCCCGATAAAATTGTTCCACCCCGGTGGGAGCTTGGCGACAATACCCCCGACGACAAATACATTGACCAAGGGCATGCCGTCATCCGTCAGTTTCTGACGTAACTTGAGGAACTCTTTGACTTGAGGCAGCATAGTCTTGTCGTCCTCAAATTGCATCCTCCAGGCCTTTTCGGTCACGTGGATCTTATTTTTGTTTTCATCTGCCTTGTAGAGATTCTCTACAGACTCCCAGACGTCCTTTGCATTGACCGTCTTGCTGTATAACTCCGCCAGATAGTACTCCATGGAGTTTAAGATCAACAACTTGCAGAGGTTGTTATCTCTTCTCCACTTCGACTGCAGAGCAGTAGCTTCAGCAATCCTTCGAACATTTTCACATTCTGGAATCAAAAGTTCAGGATCTGTCTACACGTAGTCGACGCTCACGAGTTGAAGATTAAGGCTGTCCTTTCTCTTCCAGACGTTGTAATACTCCCCGTCAAAATTTTCAAGTTTGTTGAAACTTGTGTCGAGAAGGTTTGCACGGTTGTTTTTCATCAGATCTAAAGTCTTGCTTTGAGATTGTTAGTCCCGTAGCAGATCTTAGATGGAATACTCGGTCTCTTTGTGAGACACGGAGGTGAAGTTTCTGCTAAACTTCAAAAGCAGAATATTTCCCATGTTACTTAATTAGATGAGATAATGAAGTTTCTGCTAAATCTGTTCTTTTGTAACTTAAGTTGAAAAGCAAATAGAAAAAGAAAAACGTTCCTAAAATTAAGCGTGCCAGTGAATACACGTCTTATAAATTTAGTGAATTTTGTGATTATATAATCTATAGTATTGTTCACAAAATAATTTCTCCTTGTGCTCCTTGAGGCAAAAAAGAATGGAAACACAACATGAAGACACGGGGAAAGACTAAAGAGTAAACCTATAAAAATTAAGAAATGGAAAAATCCAAGAGAATGGGGAAAAACAAGTGAGAAACATATTGGCACGAGAGAACTTAGAGAAAACCAATGAAAAGTAACAAAATAAAGGAATAAAAAACTGGACACGAGAGAAAGGGGCTTAAGGAAATTCATTGACATGAAACAAAAGTAGAAATGGAGAAATAATGGAACAACATTTGAAAAAGAGGGGGAGAATTAGAGAAATAATAGAAGAGCATTGAAAGAACTAAGCGGAGAATTCCAATTAGCTAGTTTGAGTTGGCTCTAAGAGTCTAGTGCATGGTTACCTAGAACGTGGGACACTCCTGAATGCAAACGAAAATGTGAATATGGCACTGTATAAACTTCAAAAGTACACATTACACAGGAATGCGGTACACATAACCTGGGGAAAAATGTGCATTCCAAACAAAGTTTGAGTTCACTTCATTGGTAGCGAATTCTGGTAACACATGGTGTGTATGAACCATGACAGGAAGAGGATGAAAAAAGTTGAGTTTTTCACGATGTTAATGCACAACCCTGATTGTGAACCCATAAATATGGCTGGCTCTACGAAATTGAAAGAACTGCTTGTTGAAACCACTTGATAGACTGAACACTATTTCCTTAACAAAAATAAATGTACAATATATATTATTCATGTCCTTAACATGTCTCTATGTTAACATGATCAATATTTCACTGATTATGTTTTGTCCCTGTCAATGGGATATGCTGCCTATTAAATATGATTTTGCTGCTGTAGTAAACAAAAATATGTTGATAGACAGCTTTATGCAATCAAGATGAGCCGAGTCGAGCTCATGTTAATGCTCAGCTCGTTTAAGCTGGAAGTTATTGAACTGAACTCGATGAGGCTCGCGAGCAGCTTGGTTTGATTCTGGAGCACCTTACGAGCTGTCGAGCTTGAGTGAATTTGACATGCAATATGGAGAAGAAAGCCAATTAAGTTGTGGAATGGGTTTGTTTTAGTATCAAATTGGCATTATAAATTTCAGTTTTGGCCTTTGGCTTGGTTGACTTCTCTTTAAAAAGGGAAGTAGTTATATAAAAACTAAATTGAGCTAAGCTGAGTCGAGTCCTAGTTGAGTTAATAGAGTCAAGCTGAGTCGAGTACTCATCGAGCATCGCAGGTTATCTTATTTGCAAACTCATGATCTCGTCTCATTAAGTTAGTTGAGCTCATTTCTGTGTTAGAGCTTAGGTTGTTAATGAAGCCATTGAAGCTGAGTCGAGTTTGTATTGAGCAGAAACTACTCGAGCCAGCAGCCCTTGATTGGGTGTTTCTCTTGTTTTCTCTCATACCTTATTGGAACATTTTTTGTGTTGTTGTCGTGTCTTCTGCTTTGGTTTCTTAATTCAATTACTAAAGATGATTCCTCTGTGTGACTTTATTTTAGGCCCAGAGGCATAAGGAATACAAGCACAGGATAATCTCGACATATCAGGTTTTTTCTTTCAGCTGTGCACTTCTTGGTAGTTTTTGTTCTTAATATAGTATTTTAAGAACATTACTAGACTAGTTTATCATTTATTGTTTACATTATTTGTGTTAGAAACATAAAACCTTCCAGCAGTGTTTTGTCAATGAGAAAATATATAGATTGCTGCATCTATTATTATCACCACCTACCAAGTGATGTTGATCTAAATTTTACACGACTTCTAAGTGTTGGCATTTTGGTTATAGAGTATGTTGCACATACCAAAGCACACCAAGATATAGGACATAATGACACATGGGAGATAATGCTTTTTTTGGGGGGGGGGGCAGTGTATTTGGATACGCTGCCGCAACATGAACACTGCAAAATATTTTGGAGTGCTAGTGCTTCCTAGGTTATAACCTCTTAAAACATTTAAAACAAATGTATTGTCCTATATAAAGACATTATTATCTTATTTTGGACCAATTTAATAAATGATGAATAAATCTGTTAAGTTCCACAAGGTGGAGGAATATTGCTGTCTGATGCAGTTTTTATTATGTTAAACCTAATTCATGGTTGAAGCCTTGTAGAAAAAGATTTGAAGACTTTTCCCTTATTCTTTTGCTCTTTTCTTTATTTCTCCAAACAGTATCCTCGTAACCTCCTGTTACAGCAGCTGTTCTTCCACATGAAAATCCTCATCAAAACCATTCAAGAAAGTGAATACCCGTCCAAGTCCATGAAGAACTGGTCCAAATCGTTGTACTTATTCCTACATCAACCATTTCCATGTTAAGCCACATGAGACTCAGCCTGAAAGATACCATACTGGGGATATTTGGGAGCTTTCATTTCATTGGGTTGCAAGATTGTGGCATTAGTTTAGGGTACGATTTCATGTCATCATTGTGTTTTATTGTCTTGCATTTCTTCGTATAGTGACTTTATAGTTCCTCTTGTGACATTATTCTTTGCCCACTTTTGCCGACTTGTTGTAATGCTGTTGTAGGTAGCTATGTTGTCACAGGCGACGACTAGGCGGCCTAGGCATGCAGGTTGGAGAGGACTCGCCTCGACCCGGGGAAAATTTTTCTGGGTGAGGTGACACTCACGCTAAGCGCGCCTAGGGACGCCCAAGAGGAAAAAAAAGACCTGCCTAGGGTCGCCTACGGCCGCCCAATTATGCTATCTTTACTTGATGTTGAACATTGGTTATTTTATATTTTTTTGCTTCTTATATTACTTTTATGCTTATTGGTTAATGTTTATTGCTTATTAGTTATACTAAATATCTATTGTATACATAAATACAAAAACTTTGATTCAAGTGCAGCGGATCCCGGGCGGACGCCTAGGCTGTCACGCTCCGCTCCCGTAGGAGCGATCGTCCTCGCTAAGGCGTGATGCCGCACGATCCTAGGTTGCGCTCGTGCAAGGCGGGTTCCATAACGGCCGATTTCAGCAGCTGCGACGGGGTCGTCGTACAGAAGTCCCAAGCAGAGACATTGAATAATAGCAGCGGAATTTGAAGCAAAACATAAGTCATTGCAAAACACTCTTTTATTGATATTGAAACAAAGGTTATGGGACGCAAGGCCATGATTACAAGTCTCTCAAGCTCATTCAAGCTCACTCATCTCACATTACAAGTCACTCAGCTCCCTCTCATCTCTCAAATACAAGTCTTGAGCCAGCGGATGCTTCGGAAGGCGACGTCCATACATTATGTCCCGTATAAGTCTTGACTCCATGCGGTCGCACGCTTTGAATCGCCAAGGAACTCCGTGCCTCGACGCATCCAAGCGAGCTCCGCGCCACGAGCTTCTACCTGTGCCTGCACATGAAAACTATGTGGGTGTCAGTACTCAACTGTACTGGTGGAATGAGGTCCTCGCCCACCCATACAAAACCAACACGTTTGATTTACTTTGTGCAACATAAGTCCCCTTTATGATTGTCTTTCTACTCTTGCCTTAGGATCAGTTTTAGGACCGACGCCTTGGCCTATTTTGTATCTCTAGACCATTCAGTGCTTGCACGACAACGTTAACTCATGTCTTGCCTCTAGACCCTTCTCGTGCCAAAGCACGTTACCTACGTTTTGCCAATCTTAGGCCCAAACATTCGTGTTCCGACCGTACACACATTCAACTAGACTCGATCCAAAGGCACACACGCGGATTGCCACCATGCCGACCCATCTATATGAAAGGTCACTAACATCTCAAGCTTTCCTGGACGTATAGTTTTGTTAATCGAGGTCCTTTCAACGCAAGTAGCTATCTCCGTTGCAAGTCCCCGCTTAACCTGTGCTGAAACCTTATGCACGACTATACCCTGTTTCCTCCTAGGTCGAGTCGGTCCCGTGGCCCCGGGTTGCCACTCGAGGAACTATCGTCATTGTCGACAAGTTGTCCATGGCCATGCAAGACTCGACTCAAACTGACGTCTCACACAATCATCCTTCTTTCAGTGTTACCATCTCCTTCAAAACCAAGTTCAAATCTCCTATCCTTGAGACTCCTCGACGACCCACGGTCGCGAGCATCATTTCCATGTTACCCTATCATTTTATTCAACTCAGAACGATCATTTGATAGCCCTTTTTCTAAACTCGACTTGAAATCAACCGTAGCTCGTGCCTTAAACACTAAGTCCGTGCATCGTGCCTTAAACCGACTTATATTCCGTGCGACAATATCGTCCAACCCATACTCCATATGACCAGCATTGAGACCGTAGGACTTCGTGGCTATACCCAGCCGTAGAACTCGTGGGACCATGCTTGGAATGACTTAGGTCGACCGTCGTTACTTTGCCTAACTTATTCAAGCCTACAACTTAATCCAAGGGACGAGCAAAGGCTATGTCAAGCCTTGCATCGTGGAAACGTGCATGCTTTATCGAGCATTTACGCGTGCGACGCCTATGACTTAGGCTAATTCATAGTTTGTGTCGAAGACCAACTTTTCCTTCTCCCAAGCCACGGGACGAAGGACCGAGTGTCATTTTCAAAATACGCCGTGCACCGACTCTAAGCCAACCGTTGGACCTTTTCTATATTCTAACTCATTTCGACCCTTCGGGATTACTCCCTTTAGCTATGTGGATTCGTCTCTTTTATTATCAAGCCTACTTGTGCAAGTTGAAAACATGTAATTTATTATGTGAAGGCTAAGATGAGACAAGTTCACCGAAACTACCCCACCTGAGCGAGCGGTCGCCTCGACCGAGCGATGTCTTCGAGTCGCCGTTGCATGCTAAGTCCGAACGCCGTCGGCGTTTTGATTCCTCCGATTGACTGAGCGGGACGGGGTACTACATCATAACACCACTCAGAAAAAGTTTCGTCCTCGAAACTAACTGAGTACACTTATCGACTTATCATTTTATTCAACAATCAAGAACTCTCGCACATACTACGCCTATGCGTTTCCTTAATCCGAGCCACGCTCGTGCTACCCACAATCTTTTCATCAGAACTCACGATCTCAAGATCCTCGACACTTTTTCGTTCCTCAATTCTTACTTGATTCAACGTATCACTTAGTTTGGATCGTGCACACATTCCAGGCGTCCCCGAAATACATGCATTTCAACCAAGCCTTGTGATAGTGAATCCATTCCCACCTATCAATTTATCCACTCAATCCCAAAAATCAATCGTACCGATGCTAACTCTCGCAACATGGACATCTCGCCTAGCCGCTATTCCATCTCTCCATGCTAAAGTCAATTGTCAGTATTGGAATCACCGTTTCCAAACAATAATATCAACACTGACCCCATCCTAAGGTCAAACCAAGTTGATAATACGGGGTTTTCTATCCAAGCTCGCATCACTCCGATTTCTAAACATCGAGCATCGATTTCCTACACACATCCCAACATTCGTCGCACGGGGTCTGAGTCATTCAGCAAAGCCATCCTACTTCAACTTACGTTCAACCAAATTCCACGACGTATCAATATCGCTCGTTCGACAAACCATCTTGCATAGTCATCCCTTCAAACACGTTCGATATAGTTCGCCTATCACTCCTTCTCAAATCACACATGCTATGACACGATTCGTCGCAAACCAAAATTTCACATTCCACATTCTAAGTCATATATTCCAATTCACGCAATCGATCACAAGGTCGTCTGACTTAACGATATGCCACGCTCCGATCTCACGCGAGTCAGATTATCCACGGTGGGCATGAAATCACCATGCAACGCTCCCGTGGAATAATCATTCTCATCGGGGCGTAACACTTGTTTTGAGTCTAGACTAATTCATTCTCGATGCGCGGATTGGACCTACTCAATCCTCAAGTTTGCTCAATCATCAATCGCAAGTCCAAACATCCTCGAATTTTCCTTCGCATCAAACCAACAAGTTGAGACAATCAAAGTTGCCGCGTCCTGATTTTTTCGAGTTCGATTCATTCCTTCGACATGAATCACCATGTCAGCGCTCACGCGGAACGATCACCCCAATTCCGACGCGACGCATGTGCGAGGCTGGAGTTGCGCTCGCGCAAGATAAAAATGTCGACGTTGTGGTTATTCGCGTAACCATCAAGACAAAATCATTTTCATCCAACATTCATCTTAATCAAAATCCTAAGTATAGCATCCAACCGAACAATAATACTTGCACGATCGTCATTCGCCGAGTCAGAGTACCCTCGAGTTATCGCATATCGATCTTTGATACGCCTCAATACCATTGACGATATGCGTAACCTGACGATCTTTCCTTGCAACCAATTTCGAGTCGTGCGAATGATGCCATCGTTCGACTGGATAATCTCCTCGACATTCAATTCAAGTTCGATCATTATCCCTCGAATCATTCACAACATCAATTTCCTCAAACCCAAATTCACGTATTGTTCATCCGTTTATCTTAAGTCATCGACCAACGTATTTCCTCAATTCGCATCGTCCCTTTGCTAACTCAAATCATCGAGCAACATTCAATCCAATCCTTAGAGTCATTCGCGTAACTTTAAAATTTAACTTTTTCATGCACGCTATCTTCCCATCGTGCTAACTTTTTTCTATACGATCCACCTATCGATTTCCTTTATCAAATCATCCGTTCGCTACACCTTAACTTTTCTTCGATTCAGTTTTACCTACTCAGTCATTTTCGCGTTTCATACTCGCACAATCGTCAATCCCGTGCACGTTCCGTGCGCGTCAAATTCTAAGTTGTTCGAATCAACTCATCCAAATCTTCAAGACTACAACTTGTTCAACGACACTCAATCTAAGGCTTTGCATAACGCGACTCTTGCTGATAGACTCAATGACACCCCCGTATCCTCAATCGATCGATCAATATCCCTAAAGCTATCGCATACACCACTCAGGGATGAAGTCATTCATCAAATCCTCAACTATCATTCGAATCAAAATTGACTTCTTCAAATTTTTCGTTCGAACCATTCCTCAATTTCCAAGCACGCTCATCTATATCGCATCGACGATATCGTCGCTCGATAGCACCCCTATCGATAGTCATCTCATTTTACTCAATCGAGTTCAACTCATTCCTGATCGAAACATTACGAATCTCGCACTCGACTTTGCTAAGGTCGACGCAACTTTGGTGTATATGCCCAGCCCGACTTAGCCAACCGTGCTTACGGAAACCATCTTTTGTTTCTTGTCAAAAACTGTTTTCCTACGTTTTGCAAATTATTTAGACTTATTGTATGGACATCCCGTGTGACCTTTGAGAGAGAGCGCACCAACGATATCAACTTTTGCGGAAGCAACACTTCAGAGTTTGCGGAAACAACGGAGTTAAAGAATTTAATCGATAGTCCAAGGACGTAAAGTCGTGCTCTGATACCATTATGTCACGCCCCGCTCCCGTAGGAGCGATCGTCCTCGCTAAGACGTGATGCCGCACGAGCCTAGGTTGCGCTCGTGCAAGGCGGGTTCCATAACAGCCGATTTCAGCGCCTGCGACGGGGTCGTCGCACAGAAGTCCAAAGCAGAGACATTGAATAATAGCAGCGGAATTTGAAGCAAAACATAAGTCATTGCAAAACACTCTTTTATTGATATTGAAACAAAGGTTACAATGGGGCGCAAGGCCAAGATTACAAGTCTCTCAAGCTCACTTAAGCTCACTCATCTCACATTACAAGTCACTCAGCTCCCTCTTATCTCTCAAATACAAGTCTTGAGCCAGCGGATTCTTCGGAAGGCGACGTCCATACATTATGTCCCGTATAAGTTTTGACTCCATGCGGCCGCACGCTTCGAATCGCCAAGGAACTCCGTGCCTCGACGCATCCAAGCGAGCTCCGCGTCACGAGCTTCTACCTGTGCCTGCACATGAAAACTATGTGGGTGTCAGTACTCAACTGTACTGGTGGAATGAGCTCCTCGTCCACCCATATAAAACCAACACGTTTGATTTACTTTGATTCCTCCGATTGACTGAGCGGGACAGGGCACTACATAGGCGACGCCTAGGCGTGCCTAGGCGAGGCGGGTGGCTTGTCGCCTTGCCTAGCGCCCAGTACAACGTAGGTAGGTAGAAGCTTAAAGACTTTGGCCTGATCTGAATATAAATAAAGGTCGTCGCATGGTATCTAGAGGGTCAATATGTGCGCAACCTTACCCCATACAGAGAGGCTGTTTCCATGACACAAACCTGAGATGCAAGCAGCAAGCTTGACCTTAATACATAATTACTGATATTGTATCACTGTAGGCTAAGAGATGTCAATCTAAAATTTTCTTAATTCTAAAACCATACTGAAATGATAAGTCAATGGGCATTCTAAGTCATTGTTGTTTGAGGTGAAAAGCGCACTTAGGTGCGAAGGTCCTTGAAGGCCTAGACGCAAAGCGGAAAAGTGAGGCCTGAACAAGGCAAGGTGCATGTATGATAAGAAGAATAAAGGCCCTAGGCCCTGAAACTTCTCTCTGTTGCTATGTTTCGAACCGTACTTGTTTACAAGAATATAAAGGAAGCTTAGTAGGAACTTGACTTGAAGTATTGAACCCTAGATGGGAGGGTCGGTGATGCTAATGTGTCCTTGTATAAGGTTGCATTTGTTTGCGGCAAAAGCAAGGCATGCACCTTGCTAAAGTGAGGTGCAACCTCCCTTAGTGTTGAGCTTCTTGCCTAGGTGCCCTTTTGGATAACTTTGTTTTAAGTAATATCTTATTCTTGCTGACAATTATTTGTAATTCTGCTTCTTTCTCTATCCCTTATTATTTTGCTTATTGCTTTGAATGACTTTAAGCTTTTGAGCACAACAGGATGTGCTACTTGACATGAACACGTATACGACGCTTCAGTACATATAAATCAAACCGAAATGCTTATTAAATAACACATATGAGTTGTGTCGTACATAACAAGCATCAGAATGTTCTTTTTTGTTTGTTTGTTAGTGGGTTTGGGTCTAACATACTAAAGAAAGTATGCATGTGCAAATGTATGCGCAGAGTAACAAACTAACATTATTGATTGATTATACAACATTCATGCACACATTTACAACTTTAGCATGCATGCATGAGTTTTAAAATTGGGTTTTGCTAACGAGTGCCCTAAGGGTACTCTTTTAGCCCATAATTAATGCTTACTTTTACACTTGGTAACCACAAACCAATTAAATGGTAATATTTAAATGGGATTGCATGTTTCATTGAAGTTTAGAAAATTTTACTTCCAAAAATACCCTTAAGTTTTAAGGATAGCATCATCAAAACTATTAAACATTTTTGAGATAAAATCATAATTTTAATACTTACAAACATGCAAAATAAATTTATTATACACATTCAAACAAATCTACATTATTACATTTCGATTCGTTAGAAAATCCATATCAGAACATTACATCTAATTTTGTAAGTAGGAGTTATTTTATGCATCTTAGATTTCACTTAGCTGTTGATGAAATTTTGTTCTTATATATAATTAAAATCATAATATTTTGTCTAAAAAAGGGCCTCGCAGTGCCATATGTAGTGCCATGAGTCTCCTGCTTTTACGCAAGGTAAAATTATAATATTTAACTAGATATGTCAAAAGCTCAAGATATAATTACATTTTTATTTGTTTGAATTTTCATGCGGAATTTATTTTGTATGTCATAGTTTATTGAAATCATATATGTAACTTTGTATACTTCAAAATTATTTCTCAGTCATCAAATTAGTTAATATTTTAGCTAGTGTAAGTGTAACTATTAGATTAAGGGTACTTTTGGAGTTAGATTATCTATGAAGCATGTAGCCATATTTGAACCTGTACTATTTATGATGTTTGTATTTAAGAAGACTAAAAGTATTAGTTATGGTTTAAAGAATGCCTTTAGGGCACTTGTTTAGGAAACACTCAAAATTAGACTCATTTTTTTAAAAATTTTAGAGGCTCTTCAATGTGATGACAATAGACGACCTCACCGAGAAACGACGGCTTTAAATTGCTGTTGTAGCTGAATATTAGTATAGATGTAGCCAAACTACCAAGTGGAAAAATTCCCCTCTCATGTTTTCATATTAGAAACATAGAGATGGATTAACGAATAATGGCACTATGGAAACTGTTGGTTTTCGTAAGGACTGGTTTTTAGATAAGTAACTAAGTAGGGTTTTCATGGGGTGGTTCGCTAGAGGGTTCTCTTCAATACATTCTCTCTCAGTGCTTAGTGGATATGTTGGATACTATGAGGATACAGTTCCTATTATTTTATTTTAGCTTTCGTCTTGTTTGTTGTTTTAATTTGCAGTTATATGTCCCTTTGCAGTGTAACTGGTTATATAGGTTTGGGTTGTATAGTGATGCAGGCTACTTATGGATTAGCATGTTTGACTCATTTGTTTTTGTCCAGCCTCTGCATAAAGAGTTATACAGCATACACGCCGCAACCTTTTTTGTACCATCGTTTGTTCAAGCAATCAGTGATAATACAGAGGAGAGTTTTAGAAATATAATGACAGAACCCTCCCCTGGAGTTTACACATTTGCGATGCTTCAACCAAGTTTCTGTGAGCTTCTGTTAGCTGAGGTATCAACAGCATTATTTCGAGTCTTGACTTAGAAGTTATGATGTTCATATAAAGCTTAGTTTTTATTGCTGCTTATATCCTTGCCATGTTTGTTTACATGAATGCCTTGATTTCTTAGGTGGAAAATTTTGAAAAGTGGGTCAATGCTGCTAAATTTAAGACAATGAAACCAAATACAATGAATAAGTATGGTGCTGTTCTTGATGATTTTGGCCTGGAAGCTATGCTTAACAAGCTTATGGAGGAGTTTTTATGCCCAATATCTAGAGGTGACAATCACATTGATTTCTGATTTCAGCTTAGTGGCTCTCATGTCCATCTAATGCATTTACCATTTGTTAAACAATTTCTGTTGGAATATGCTAGTTCATCCTTCTGAAGCCTTTCATTCTTGTGGTGCAGTATTCTTTCCTGAGGTTGGTGGATCAACATTGGATTCACATCATGGCTTTGTGGTTGAGTATGGAAATGATAAGGACATTGAGTTAGGTATGCTGTAGAGAATATCTAGTGTTAAAATACTCACTGTCTATAACTAAGTTAGGGTCAGAAAACTGAACAGAAAGCTTCGTTCACAAAACTGAAACTAAAAACTAATAAATTGGACAAAATTGTCAATGCTCTTTTTATCTTTTACCTTGTTCTATTTCATACATAATTCTTTTCTGTTACCTTTGTCTTTCTTCAGTTTTTTATATATAAGCAAATGAAATATTAGTTTCATAGATAAGATTAGATTAATTTTAATTGATTAGCTTTGAAATTCTAGATTAGATGAAATTAGATCCGATGGTACTAGAATGAATTTCTAAATTTTATTTAGATCAAAATTTAAAGTTATGTTAAATAATAGATTAGACTAAACTAGATTAGAATATGTCTATCTTGCATTAGATAAACTTTAAATTAAATTTATAAATTACACGTGGAAGAAAGATACAAAAATAATATTCTAAGCATACACTTATTTGGTAATTTCCATACACAAGATTCCTTTTTCGTTTTACATGTTCACACACTTATCAGCGTACAAAACCAAATCCCTATCAAACCAATAGACATGACGGTGAAGGGTTATGCTGATTTTTTTGGCCCACTCTTTTTCTATAGAATGGAGGAAATACATCGATATAGTTTTTGTGCTATTCGTATCTCATTGGAAATCTGTTTTATGTAAAGATAGGCTCTTGCTAATTTATAGAAATCTGGGTTTATTTCATAGTTTGCAGTATCGGTCGATACCGATCCGATACGGCCGATACTGATACGGTTTGACATGTCTCGATCTGATACCGACCGATACCCGATACTGACCAATATGGCATTGGGGGTATCTTTTTCTATCAATTCGGTAAAGAAAATTGAATGAAAAAGACCAATTAACAAGGGTGTAAAAGCATATTAAGATTGTAAAAGCATGTAAAAGAAGAAAACTTATCTATCTGATGTAAACCAATAGGCAAAGGTGACTACTATTTCATTCAATTTCAAATTATGTCTAAATGTATAAAATATATTTTCTAAAATGTTAATAATTATTTGTTTTCCGATACCAAAAAATCCGATACTCCTATCCGAAACCACCGATACTGCCGATACCGATACCGCGAACCTTGGTTTATTTGCAAGCATTTCTGCTTAAATTAGAAATATGTTTTACGCGATAAATATGATTGCAAACGGATTTACAATAAGAGAGTTTCTTAAATTTTTTTAAATTGAATTGAATTATGAAAATTGCAGTAAAAAAGACTACTTGTTTTGTATATTAGTAATCCCATGGTCATTTTCTATTGAGTTTTTAGTTTTGGGAATTCATGGGAAGTATAGTGGTGATTACTCTATGATTCTTGGCTAGGGTTCAACTTAACTTTCGGAATTGTGTTGTCTATTATTTAAATTCAGTAAAGTTTCTCCTCTTCATCAGAAGGAACTTGCTATCTGTATCACCCAACATTCTGGTATTTCTGTTGGTGTTTTTGGATTTTCTATGATGTTCTTGTTTTCCCTCTTCCGTTCATCTATATGATGATTGAAAATCCTAGAATTCCACAAGAGCCTACATCAAGAAAGTGTTAGAAATGACAGCCGTAGGAGCAAACTTTTCATCCATCCTTTATTTTTTTGCCAATGAGAACTACACCTGCATCACTCGCCAGTCACCACCCATTTCTTAGTTGTGAGGCTCGCATAAGTACTTCCTTTCAGCGACATTGACATTGTTCCCACTTTGCCAATGTTACCATCGTCGCGCCTTGACTGCTTAAATGATTTACCATCTTAATTGATATCATCACCACCAACACAACAAGAGCACTCTTATTATTGTCTAGATGAAATAAGCATGATTATTGTCTAGACGATAAGCAGCAGCAAGTTTACCGAACAAGGTCCTATCAATCCTTTATCTGAGAAGCTGAGTGCTAAGATATCTATTTTTTCGAAAGATTGGCAGGCTCCTAAGAGGCAGGACTCGAGTTAGGTAACTGTTGTTTCAATTTTCATTACTACTTGTTTTGCACATCCCTGATTACCTGTTTTGAGACCATCAATATCCTTCCCTTTATTCTTTTCAGGAACTAGTCTCTATCATGATCCTAGTAACTGATAACTTATTTTTTTTGTCACAAATACAAACTCCTATCACTTTACATCAGCTTTCCCTTTTACTTTGCAAGTGCGAAAACTTTAAATTATCTGATTGACGTGGTGGGCATATATCCGCTCTTCTACTTCCGCTCTTCTACTTGAGTCCTTGATGTGTCCAATGAAAGCACCCCGAGGAGAGGGGGGGGGGGGGGGGGGTAAATAGGGTCAAGCTTACTAATCAAGCGCTAAGATTGTTAATGGACAATTTAAAGATTAAGAGTGCAAGAGAAGAAGCAATAAAAACGACACCCGATGTATCCTGGTATCCTCCCTTGGGGCACTCCAGTCCCGGAACACTCTCCGGCTTTAGTCCACTATTATCAAAATATTTACAACGTGAGCTTTGATCCGAAGGCTCACCAACTTCTTACACGAGAACTTTTATCCTAGTGCACCTGAGGTGCGCGCCTAATGCATACTTTTGAGGCGCACGGGACTCATTTATCTAGTATCTTTCTTTTTATTCCCTTGTAGGACGGTTGATTAGTTTGTTAGTTTGTTGAGATTAGTAGCTAGTTTGTTCAGCATAGTACTCCAGTTAGTTTGTTCAGCATAGTACTCCAGTTAGTTGCTATTATTTGTGATTTCCTCTTATCACTGTGTAGCCATCATAGGGCTAGAGATGTGTTTTACTTCCATCATAATAATCAACCTAGAGTTAAGTCATTGAGATCCTTAATGTGGTATTAGAACACGAGGCTCTTTTACCCATAGTTACCGATACAGTTTGGCATGTACCGATACGATATCTACCGCTATCAATATTGACTGATATTGATGTTGGGGATCTCTTTCTCATTCAAGAGAAAATTGAACGAAAAGGACCAATCAACAAGGATGTAAAAGTATAATAGATTGTAAAAGTATAATAAGGTTACAAAAACATGTAAATAAGGAAAATTTATTTATCGCAAATAAACCAATCAAGATAAACTAATCAAGATAAATTAATCAACAAAGGTAACAAAGATGACTATTATTTCATTTAATTTTAAAACTACTAAGAAACCACATAGAAAATACTTAAAATTGTGCCTAAATGTATAAAATATAATTTCTAAGTTTTTAATAATTTAGTAATATTTATATTCTTTTAAAAAAATTTGATACTTTGATATGAAACCGTTGATACTGTCGATATCGCCAATCCCGCTGATCCCGATACTCATAGGAATGGTCTTGTACCGATACCAATAACGATACTGCGAACCTTGCTTTTACCACCACCACCAACATATAACTACGTTCTTTTTGTAGTAAACGACATACTATAACAATTTTTTCTCCGATACGCCTGCTAGGATACCGACTCGTGAACCCTTCACGCATCTACCTAGACGTAGTTTACTTATCTGATCTTTGAATCAACCTTGGTGATACAATATATAATTTTACAACAATGATTTTGACATCAAACTATTCATCATCTTAATTGACCAAACAAAACTATTTTGTTCTAAGCGATTAAGGCACAATGGATATAACTTTGATCTACTTGAAGATGGTTAGGATCATACCGAAGTGCAGTCGCACAAATGCTCGATCTCCAACAATGATCCATATGGTCAATTCGAGCCAAGGGGTATATCAAAGAACGCTTTCTTGAAGCCTTAACCCACAAGAAGGAACTCATCGAACACGTGTCTTTTGAGGGCTACTATTGCCTCTCCTTACAATATAGTATTTCTAGAACCACTCTCTAGAAGCTCTCACGGAGAACTGATACGACTATCAACCTATGTTACCCGGACTCTCCACTTTAAGGAGAAGTACCCGTGTCGATCGGGTAGGACATGGGTATGGGTATGGAATCCGTATCTGGTCCTCCATGATGACAATCGGATCCTTCATGGTGACAATTAGGAGATTGATAGTGAAGTAGATAGTTTATTTTAATGTGGTAGTGATGTAGATAGTTTATCTTAATATGATAGATTGGTAGTAAAATCGTAGGGGAGCTGAAGGGACAGTCCCTTAGGGACTTATCCAACTAGTTCAGTAAAGTTTATTAGTAATTTATAATTACAGGTTGTCTTTCTGTGAAACCTTAGTCATATCCCCGTACCCATATCCAAAATTTGGATCCTTTTTAGCCGAGTCCGTGTGTCCTTCAATTATGAGTTTAAAGGACCCGACTCTTGGATATGTATCCGTACCCGACACCCATACCCGAGTCCAGGTAACATAGCTATCAACTATTATTCACGGGAGTAAACCTATCGCTTTACTGTTCGGTGAACTGGTTGGGTTCTTCAGGCTGGCCAAGAGGAGAGAAGGGGAGAGGTAGATTTGGTATTTTGGTGGTTCTACGAATTCTAAGAAGCCTAGATTAGATTCTAGAGTTCCTTTATGCCCCTTATTTATAGAAGAGGGAGTAAGGTTACTTGAAGTTAGGTTTCCTTATAGAAATGAATGATCATATCAAATCCTACTCAATATATGATTTTCATATTTATCCAAATCCTTATCAAAGCTTCTAGAATTAATTATAGAAATAATTAGGAGCTAATTAGGCTCAAAACTCTAATTAGGCATTGCATGTTAGTGCACCCAGTTGGTTTGGACTCAAATCTATCCAATTTCTCCCAAAAGCCAGCCAACTTGATCATTTTACTTGGTTGGTCACACCCTATTTTGTGTGACCCATTGAGCTCTACATCATGATGACAAGAAGTTTCAAGCTCGGGTTGAACCGCAACGGATAAACAGCCATCATGTCTATGAACCTGTCGGTTAGCAGATCAACTTTTCAGAACCACAACAACTTGTGAATATGGAACTCTATAAGTCAAGATTGACACATAATAATATGTCATGGCTATCCATATGTTTAGAGGATGATGCTTGATTCAGAATAAAACTCTTATGAGGAATGTCTCATGACCGAGCCGTACGAGGAATGCCTTCTGACCGAGCCGCATGAAGGACGTCTCATGACCGAGCCGCATGAGGAATGTTTCATGACTAAGCCGCATGAAGGATATCTTCTGGCTGGATGGGTATGGGGGCCCTAGGAGAAGGTGCTGTGCCGAATGTCACGATTTGAGAGAGTTTCGTTTGTCTCCCTCTTGACTGATCTCCTTGTTCGAAGAAGATTTGACGGTAGACTCCGTCAGAAGATTGTGATGCACTTGACTGAGACGATGCGCCTGTCTGAGATATCTGAGTAATGCATCTAGTTGAGAGCAGGCCGTTACAACGTCTTCAATTGGCATCATGTTTCCGAGATGATATTGGAAAGGCGCAGTAGGTCGCAGTCGCTGGAACACAGACTGCCTTGATAGTGGAGCCACTGTCTTGTGGCAGTAGTAGTTGATGGCGGCTTGGGTGTAGTGATGTCCTGGAAAGAGCTCCTCACACATCAAGGTTGCTTCTCTCTCCTTGCGTTTGTGAATGACCACCTCTCGCAGGTTGAGAGCAGATTGATCTACCTTTACATCCGTTTTGTGGGCCCGGGTATCCCGAGCACCCGGGTGCGTAGGTATCATATTTGCTCCCTGATCTGAGGCTAGTAAAAGCACTTGCTCTCGATCGTTGTAGGAAGACTTTTGGGACCATCATATTTGCTCCCTGATCTGAGGCTAGTAAAGCACTGCGCTCGATCGTTGTAGGGAGACTTTTGGGACCATCATATTTGTTCCATGATCCGAGGCTAGTAAAGCACTGCGCTCGATCGTTGTAGGGAGACTTTTGGGACCATTATATTTGCTCCCTGATCCGAGGCTAGTAAAGCACTACGCTCGATCGTTGTAGGGAGACTTCTGAGACCCCTCCTGTCCGTTAGCCCTGGGGGACTGGACGCGGGTGGTTCTGTATAACTTTCCATCAGGAGCCCGTTTAACAGTTAACGGTGCCCGCTGACGGTCAGCCGCTTGGACAGTTGACTAGGCTTGTTGAGCCCGCACTGCCCTAGACTTCTTCGACTTAGCACCCGAAGGTGCGTAGTAGGAAGAGTCCAAGTTGGAAGGAGGGAAGGAAAGTTGGTGCCCTTTTCAAAGGAGGGAAGGGGGCTCTATATATAGAATGGAGTGAGCCCTTTCTTCTTCTCCTTTCCGATGTGGGACTAAAAGCAATATTTTTCATGCTTCTACAGTATTAGTCTATCTTGACTATAGGCTTACACTAGTACACTTTGTGTGTATTGAATAGGACCACTTGAGGTTGTTCTCTTTGTACTGACTACATAAGAGAACAAACACATCTGTTATTATGGATGCTTGTGCTCTTAATCCGGATATAAAACATACATGTATATGCAGTGTGCATTACTTTGACTCATAAAAGAGTGAGATTCATTATGGGTCAACAATCTCTATGAATTGGGTAATAACATTGTATGCATGATGAGCTGTTAATTATAAAAGGAATCCATGTCCCGATACGTCGGGTTGATGTCCCCTTAAGGAGCTCATAAGGATTGTCATGTAAACCCTGCAGGTGGATTATATCCGACATGACAAATAAAGTTGAGTGGTACTACTTAAGGATAAAAGATGTCGATCAATATAGTTGTCAGTAATTTAATCTGATCGACGAACATTCAATATCTTAACATGGGGAGCCAAACAAGCATATAATAGAAGGAGCCCACAATCATAATTTGGGATTAGGAAGGTAGTGCAACAATAGCTCATTAGTGGACCGAGCTATTGTTAATGGGCCTGGGTTGTGTGTTCAGGCTGAACACAGGACACCCAGATCCGTTAGGAGACCTAACCCTAATTTCTCCTCATGGTCTCTGCCGTAGCCTTTATATATATCCTCTATTCTCTGGCCGCCAGATGATTATTAGAAATAAGAAATTTTCTTTAAATTCGTGATCCACGTAAGGAGAGAAAGAAGGGGCTGCCAAGGAGAAGAAAAGGTTGGGAGATCGTCGCCCACACAACGTCCAACCCGAGGAAGGAATACGTGCAGAAGATCTAGGGGTCGTGACTGCTTGAGATTACTAGGAACTGTTGTCTTCTTCCCGCCGCAGTTATAATTCGTGAACCCTAGTTTCCGTCTATGAAGGGTTAGAACACGTTTATATCTGTTTAACTTTCTATCAATCAATACGCACACCAAACTAGGGTCCTGGAAATCCCTAGTTCCATCAATAGTGTCCTTTTTGTGGGCCTACGACTATGAAGATTAAAGAAAGAAGCGTAAAAAGTGTGTCTCATATTTGTGCTCTCATCGCAACTCCAATGACTTGTAGCCTTTCGTTCCAAGGACTTCGGTGTATCATAATAATTCAGAAGGAAGGTTCAAATATGTCAAATGATGGAACGCTCTTATAAATAATTAATATCAATAATTAACATGTACAAGTTACATGCAGTATACGCAATTAATACAGTCTGAAACAACTTACAAATTCGCTGCTAGGGCATATATCAGTATCATTTTCACCATCAAAATACTCATATGTTGCCACCACATTAGAACCCCACACCCTTTGGAACCTTAGCCGCCTTACCACAGAAAAAACTAATCTCGTATGTATGTGATTCATCTTCTCCCATATCTAAAACGAAACACTAAATCCATCAAAAAATGGAAAAGGGAAACAAAAATGAAATGGAAGAAGATCACTGATTAGAGCTAGGGCAACGAACTTCATATCTGATGGCCAGATTTGAAGTTCGTCGACTGAAGTTGTGGTCATTGTGAGTTGGTTGGCTGATGTAGGAGAGTTGGTGGCATCAATGGAAGTGACAGTGACGTAGAAGCAACATCACTTGTAGAGTTGTAGGAGCAGGTGTGTGTAGAGGCAACATCACTCGTAGAGTTGTAGGAGCTGGTGTCTGTAGAGGCAACATTACTTGTAGAGTTGGTTGTTTGTCGATCTACCAATGTCATCTCGGGATATTCTTTCTTCTGCCAGCATGTGGTCTCGAGACTCTTGACGTGGTTGGTGCAGTTGCTATTGGTACAATAGAGAGGTCTGCGTCCTTAGTGTGGAGGCCGTCTGCCACCACGTCCAAATAGATGATGTCTACACCTTTGCCATTGAGAGAGTAGAACAGAAGACGGAGCAAAGACAAGATTCAGGAGTTCCCCATGGAAGAAGTAGTACCCGGTAGAGGAATGCTAAAGGTTGTCTTAAAGATGCTATTGAGAAAGAGAGTACCACCCTGAGAAAGAGGAGAAGGAAGCGCACACCATCAAGGTGTGGTGGCAGCATGGCTAGGTAGAGAGTTCAAATCAATGCGCCCGTTGTTGTACCTAATTTGCAACATCAGGATACAATGGCTGGTGATGGTTCCATTCCTCGATAGACCACTTAACTTACCGGCCAAGTCATGGCCTCCATGGAGTTTGTTAGCAAGGTAATCAATTTACTCTCATTCATTAGCAAGGTAATCAATTTACTCATCGGCCAAGACATGGCCTCCAATAAATGCAGTATGCTTTATTCTCTGATGTATACAAAGCATGGTGATTGTTTCTTTCCTACTTTCCTGTAACTTGAAGAGGCATAGTCAGCAATAGGTTACCCATTATTCTCTGACATATACAAAGCATGGTGATCGTTTCTTTCCTACTTTCCTTTTAGTGGAATAGGCATAGTCCGCAACAGGTTACCCAGGAGAAGCTCAAATACACAAACTTCTTTGCTGATTCCAATAGGTTACCCAGGAGATATGTTATTCTCTGATGTATACAAGCATGGTGATCGCTTCTTTCCTACTTCCCTTTAAGTGGAACAGGTATAGTTCACAATAGCTTACCCAAGAGAAGCTCAAATACACAAACTTCTTTGCTGATTGCTTGGTTATTTAATGTACTGAATCTCGAACTTTTTGAATCCTTGGGGGGTGAGGGTGGGTTATGTACTTCTTTGCAGACATTTGGACCCTGCTCACGACATCTAGTCAGTTGATTATAAATATATTTTCGAAATTTTCAACCTTGTAGTCTACCATAAAACTATGCTAATTGCACTTAACTTTAACATATATATAAAGAAGATTTTATTTTTTCTAGTTACAAAAACCTTGAAACCCAATACATCTTTCTAAATGGTTGAGTAAGAAAATTGCCAAATTACAATACTCTTAAATTGAATTTCTATTATCAATACACCCAATTACGGCAACCTAGGCACTAGGCTCCATGGTTAGGGCTCTGGGCCGCCTAGATGGGCCTAGGCCCCATGTTTTAGATTAGTGAACTTAGTGAAGAGTTCTAGTTAAATTTACCCTAGAAAGATTGGTAGTCATATATTATAGGGTAATTGAAGTTTTTAAGTATGTGAATTGTGCGCCTAAGAAATGTCATTTATAAGGAACAATTTTAAGGCTTGTTGAATCTCTAGGAACGTAGAAATCAAGCTTGCAAAGGGGATAACTCTCTAATGAGGAGCCTAAGAATGCACTAAAGGTAAATCTAAGGCTTAAAAGTATTTATTTTTGCAGGTGCAGGAAATTGAGAAATAGAATAATATTTATTCATGGCAGGAAAGAAGGATGGAGAGACTTATATAATGCTAGTGTGCATCAAATGAGAATCTGAAGGAAATCTAAGAATTATGACTCAGCATCCATGAAAATATGGAAAGCACATGAAGAAGTAAATATACAAAAAGTTGATGGTAGTTGAAGTTATAGGATATTGAAGTTAAATAATAGGTGTTTTGATTGGAAAGTTTTGGGTCATTGAAGTTATATATACTAAGAAAAGTAAATAGGGAAAATTGTAGAGCATGATATCCCAATTTGAGGTTTTAGAATTCTGAGGCTATGGTCTAATTTTTGTAATTGATTGAACCAAATTACGAACATAGGAAAGCACTATGATACCTATTTCTGAAAATAAGTGCAAAAAGTTGTTAGAACTATCAAAGAATCATGTTGAGGTACAATATTAGACTTTGCAAAGAGTCACGAAGCTAAGAATGAAAATATTGGCTTCCTTTGTAACTTCATTTTATGAAAGAAACTTCTGCCATAAAAATCTTTTGCTTGCTAGCAGTGTTCTAAAAATCGGCCTAGGCGGCCGCCTAGGCGGCGCCTAGGCGCTAGGCGGCCGCCTAGGCGGCGCCTAGGCGCTAGGCGGCCGCCGGCCGCACCGAAAAGGACCTAGGCGGCCGGCCTAGGCGCTGGGCGGGCCTAGGCGGACCTAGGCGGCCCTAGTCGAACCTAGTCGGGCCTAGGGTTAGGGTTAGGGTTAATTTTTTTTGAAATTTTCAAGAAAAAGAAAAAAAAAACATATTTGACAAAATTAAAAACTTACCTGCCGCCGTCGTCGCCGTCGTCGCCGCCGCCGACTGCTGCTGTTGTTGCTGTTGTTGTTGTTGTTGCTGTTGCTTCTGCTGCTGCTGTCGTCGACGTCGTGGACGTCGTAGGGGGGGAGGAGGGAAGAGGGGAGCGGAGGGGAGGAGGAGTCGTAGGGGAGGAGGAGGGAAGAGGGGAGCGGTGGGGAGGAGGAGGGGGGAGGGGAGCGGAGAGGGGAGGAGGGGGGGAGAGGGGAGCGGAGGGGAGGACTGGAGAGAGGGGAGCGGAGGGGAGGAGGAGGGAAGCGGAGGGAAGAGGGAGCGGAGGGGAGGAGAGAAGTCTGCTGACTCTCTCTCCTCTCCTCCCCCTTATATGTGCTTGAAAAAAAAAAAATTGAAGCAAACAAATATGGGATTCGAACCCATAAGCTCCTGAACCAAGAGAGGTCTTAAGCATTGCTACATTAGCCAAAAGAGCTCAATAGGCTTTGTGTCAATAGGTAACATATATATTATTTATATATAAACTCAAGGACAAATAATAAAAAAAAAAATTCAAATCGGCGCCTAGGCGCCCTAGGCGCTAGTCGGGCTCTCAACGCACCGACTCCGCCTAGCGAAATCTATAACATTGCTTGCTAGAGGTGACTGATCTACATACAAGATTTAATCATTTGAGTATGATTTGAAGATAATAAATTTTCTTTAATACAAATTCCATGTGAAGGATCACCACCCTACCTTTTACTTTGTCATGGACGGATTTACTAAGCAGTTAGGACTAGATTCCATGAAAGTGTTGCTTGTTAGTAATATTTTTGTATGTTGATAAGCAAAATTTAGCCTGTGCAAATTAGATAATGTCCAAAACTACCGGCATTGGCTGATATCAATATGTTGGTCCAGAACTTCTGGTATCTGTTTATACTGACTGACGCTGACGCTGACGCTGACGCTGACGCTGACGCTGACGCTGACGCTGACGCTGACGCTGACGCTGACGCTGACGCTCTCTTTCACAATCAAGCCAACAAAGAAAAACGAAAAAAAAAGAAGTTAAGAAAAAATTCTGGAGCCTTTTCAAGGAAGATTATATAGATAAAGAAGCTTATTTTATTTTAGATCATAAAAATAGAGAAAGGGTAGTTTCTGATGTACAAATATGGAAAAGTTAGAATGAAGAGCATCTGAAATTAGTAGGATCACGATGGAATAATTAAGAGTAATCTTACCAGAACAGTAATAATAAAAGTAGAGGTGCATATCATATTAATGGCTAAGAGATAACTAACAGTGGTCGTTTTTGTTAAGAGGATCAATCATTAAGCATGATGGGCCTAGTGTTGAAGATGTTGTTCATAGAATTAAGGCAAAGGATGGTTTAAGTGACTTGTGCTAATGAAGTTCTAGGTCATCGCGGAAGGCCCTTGGATTAAGAAGTTTCTAGGATGGCTATAGCACCGCCATGCTTTATGGGTCCAAGTATACTATATCTGAAATAACATGTCTGGAAGTGTGACTTTGTTGTGGTGTAATAGGTGGATGTGGGATAAATGAAAAGGGAATCAAGTTAGTACTGTAGCTCTACAATTATGTTGCATGGATATTAGTTTGGAGAACTGTATTCCTGCCCCTATCCGTATCTAACATGGATATGACACGTCACTCATGTCAACATGGCTCGTTATGTCTAGCTCCGAAGAGACTCAAAATATGGTTGAAAGCGATTTTGTATGGTTGTAATCATGCCAATCATTAGCATTTATTAGTGTCGAATCATTTTTACAACTTTCTGCAACGTAGTTATTAAATAAATATTCACTGTTAAGGTATAATGTCTAAAATATGTATGTATATATGTTTTAGTGTGTATGTATAACCGTATCCACACCGTACCTGTATCCTTATTTTTTTTAAATGCCTTATTCGGAATCTGTATCAATTCCGTATCCGTGTCCGTTTCTATGCAACCTTGATCAGAAATTCATGTTATTATTTATGTGAATATCAACTTGCTTTTAGTTAGCATTAACCCATTGACATTTCCTTTTTAAGATTTAAGATGGATGAGTTTATCCTTTAAAATAATGTTTGTGAATTGTATTTAACCTTTAATAAATTTTCTTTATCATGCCATTTTTTTCCATCACTATTCCTCATTTGTCTAATGTATTTTTTTTAACCTTAATCAGGTTACATAGAGGTAAAACTTGAGATGTTATTGTGTGTTCTTCAGATGTATTGATCATCTTTGAAGTTTCACTACATGGTGATAAGTAAATTTGCATCTTTGAAACATCATGCAGATGTTCAAAAGGAGTAAAGCTAGGGCTAACAAAAACTATGGTAGGAGATGCAGACAAGACGAATATGGAAACCTTTAGATTTTGTTGAATTCAGTGTCCTCTTGATACTGCAGTTCAGTATAGTAGTATTATGCTCATTTTTCTTTGATTAAGAGATGCTCCTGAATCATTATGCTTGCTTCGTATATTGTTCTTTGCCTTTATGTGCACGTGCTACAAATGCTGGTTGGCAGCTGATTCTGATTCTTGGGTTACTTCTATTCAATGTGTAATAGTGAAATCTAAAAGTGGAAATCGTAACCCCTTTATACCATTGTTCTAAATAATTGCTCCTTGCACATTTTAGGTTTTCATGTAGATGACTCAGAAGTTACTTTAAATGTTTGCTTGGGCAAGCAGTTTTGTGGCGGTGAATTATATTTTCGAGGAATTCGTTGTGACAAGCATGTTAACTCAGAATCTCAGCCTGAGGTACGGTCATCTCTTATTCGTGACGTCTATGTGATTACATACTCATCTTGCATGCCCAGCTTGAAATATTTGTAATACTCAATCCATAATCTTTTTGGAGGCCACATAATTTGCTGATCAAAGAAAGTTTATTTTGGGTTAACTTTTGTTACAATGCTAAGAGTTTTAACAATTTTATATTAATAAAATGAAAGCCATAAAGTAAGTTTAGTGTGTTCAGGAGCAGTGGCTGATTTGCACTTTGTGACTGATCACCTCAGACGTGAAATGAAGGATGCATATACTGAGAAAATTGATTTTCTGTATAGTTTGGTGTTTATGTTTATGAAGGTTTTATGTGAATTTTTAATTCACCTAACTGTAATCTACTGAAGAATACAAGCCAAATAATCACATTAAAGTATATGTTGGGTAACTTAACTATTATAGAACTATAGTCGTAAACTGAATCTTTCACTGCTGGAAGATGGTCAATAAAAAGTTGAATACATTCAGTCACGGTCTGCTTGACATCATCATGTTGGTAAGTTTTACTCACCAGTATCATGCTCTTCATCCATGCTCAACATTTCAGTGTATGGCATAAAGAAGCAGCAGAGAGAAAATTATATATCAGAGAGAATTAGAAAAATATGAAATAAAGCTAGTTTATTTTAGGAACACCCTAAGGTTTTAGAAGAAATTAGATAACCCCATAATGTTGTTTTGTTCACTTAACGGCCCCTCTGCTGCAGATACTAGGTGAGGGAAAAATTTAATCGACTTTACAAGAAAAAACGGATTGGTTTCCATATCTGAGGTCCAGGATTGGATAATTTGGATGTCTCCTGTTTTCAGTGAAGAAGACTTGGAAGATAAGGTCAAGGCTATTGTTAGTGCCACCACCAACTAGTCCCTTAAACTTGGGTTTAGGGGATTTTTCCCGTAACCCAGATGTCACCATATTCTCTGGCATGAAGGTACCAACAAATTTCAACCAAGGTTGTGAAAAACGCTAGGCGCTAGTCGGACGGGCACCTTCCGCCTAGCGCCTAGCCCGTCTAGGCGGGTGCCTAGGCGGCCGCCTAGATCTAGGCGGTTCAAAAAAATAAAAATAATCCAAACAAATCTACTAAATATTGCAGAAAAAATCCATAAAATCCCAAAACATGCATAGTCGGGCGTCGGGGGACTAGGCGGGCACCTAAGCGGACATCAGACGGGCACCCGACGCCTAGCGCCGCCTAGGCGGCCGCCTTTTAGAACGGAGATTTCAACAAGTACAACTACATTGGTGATCCCAGCCATCACCTGACAACTTTTTAGTGATTATCGTTTAATTGGCTATTGAAGACCTCTTATTCAGGAAGTAATCCTACTCGAATCACCGCAATTAAGTGAAAAGAACTAACTTGTCTATTAATAGATCTGTACTTATTCAAGTAACCAGGATGCTTTTTTCATTCTCCATGTGAAATCAGCGCCTGCCTGACCCCTAGAGAGAATGGTATTGTTCTTGATTGGTTGTATGAGAATTTGTTTTTGAAAATAATTATCAACCTTTTCGGTATGAAGCTTCTATATAAAATGGTACTTTAGGAGTCCTTGCTTACCAGCTTCAGTGCAAAACAATCCGAATTAGGCTCGGTCAACCGACTTATCCATATGGTAGATCTTCCAATTGAGAAGATCCATTGCCTACGACGAAAAAAAAGTCTATTTTCTTTAATTAGTAAGTTAAACCAATGATTCGTTATTGTAGCATATAACAACATTTTCTTGATCTCTAACTAGCACAACTACTTTTCTTTCCCTCTCTTCACTCACCTTTGCTTTTTTCAACTTGTCTAAATCTTGAAACAGCCAAATAGGATTAACCAATCTCTTATTTTTCTGTAGTGGTCTGTAGTGGAAGACCGAACCAAGTGAGTTTCCTAACTGTGGGCAGGTATTGGGATTAAGAATGCCAAATGTTTCTTATCATTCTCGGCTACCATTTACAGGGCCAAACCGAAATCATTCATACTCTTGGCTTTCGTGAGGTTGATGATCTCCTTCCCTTTTGCTCTGCCTACTCTAAGTTCATGCGGTTCTGGGAGGGTGGACAATAGCTACCACGAGCCTTTTGTCACACATATATATCAAGAAGCAAGTGTAGTTCATTGGTTCCAATGAATGCTCCTATCTCTCAACAAAGATCGTGTGAGTGCAATTATTCTTCGGATGCTTCACCATTAAAACCCTCAATTTGGAAACTTCTGACTTTTCGGTCGGGGATGAGCCTCATTTCTTAATGAGCTTCAAACTCTTTATATTATAAGTTAGAAAATAAATGCCCAAGATACAAAGCCCGTTAAAAGAAGGATAAGGACTATGTTTGCGAAATGTACGTAGGACGAGTTTCTTCCTCGTACAGCTCGGGCTAAAAGACCGGGAGAAGTTGAGGAGAGATGAGGAGACTCAACTCCTGCATTCATAGAATCTACCTTGAGAATGATCTAGAAGTCGTCTAGATGCACCGCCATTAGGTGGGTTTCTATCTCGTTATTCTAGAATAATCTATGTATATGACTCGATCAGTTTTTATGCTATTACTTGTGCTATTGAGTTGATTCTTCTCCAAGCATGAACCACCGATTCATAAATCTTATTAACCAGAGAATTTAGTGGGTGGAGAAATTGAGAAGCATGTTGGTTGGTAGTGTTAAAACAAGATGGATTGAAGTGAAATTCTTTTGGAGTACAATATGATTGCATTATATCCTTTAAGGTCAAACAACTTTATAAAACAACTACTACCAGACATGCTTTACTGATTAGACTGAACATTTGCATAAAATGAGCATAGCTAATGAGAATGCTAATATAGATGGGCGGCAATATGTTGAAAATTTAAATTATAGGATAAAACATGAGTGCATCCTTAGGAAGTTGTATGTGGCGCCAATTGAGGATAATATCAGAGAATATTGTCTTAGGTGGTTGAACATATGCAACCATGTGCAACTAGACAAGAATGCACTGGCTAAGAGCAATAGGATATTAGTTAAATGAGCTGCTAGAATTAGGGTAGGCCTCATAGAACACAACCCTGTAAAAGTTGGATGGAAGAAGCTGATTCAAGTAGCTCACACCAAAAGTTCGGTACCAGTTGATCGTGATCAAGTTTAATCGGCTGTAAGGCTTATATCTCATTCAGGTTTGTTGGCATATTAGGAGTATATCACTGTCTATATGTAGGGTATTCATATTGACAACCCTAAATATACCCTACATAAGTGTGACTTGACGAAACTAATTTGAATGTAACAATATACTAAATGTAAACATATTTAAGCAAATAATTCCAAACATCTATATTTACACATCAAGGTAATGAAGTAATGAAAGCTACCTATTGTCCCCATGACTCTCACGCTTGACACTCCCTTTTGGTGTCTTCAAAGTTCAAAGATGGAGGATTTAAAGAGGAAGAAAAAGACTTAAAGAAAAGCTTATAAGGGAAAAGTTAATGGTGTCAAAGAAAAAGCCTGTATGGTCATCAATTCTGATTATGGGACATTCGATGATATCAGTGATGGAAGGTTCAATTTTATTGATGATGTAAGATTTCAAGGGTGGCTAAGAATAAAGAGAAACGCGAGCAGAATATGACTATGGAAGATTTGAGGTGACTAAGAATAAAGAGAAAGAAATGGAGCATCAACTCTCTGTGATTAAAATAAAATAAAAACCTGATTGTTCTAATGTATGTCGTGGCCCTCCAATTTTTTATCAGTGTCGCCATTGCTACTAGTATACGAGCATTTCGAAAGGAGACAAATGAGAGGAGAAAGTGGAAGGTTAAACTCTCTAGTGGGTTAATAAGTTATGCTGTAAGAACGGAGTGGGTGCTGCACTATTGTTTCTTCAAAGTTCAAACACATTACTCATTAACTCAGCCAAAAGCCAAATTGTAAGATGTAATAATTCGATTACTTTATTGATATGAGGGATTACATATATATAGTAGAGGAATAGCTTTCTTACTATTCTCTACCCGATGTGGGACTAAACAATAATACTCAACTAAACAATAATATTCAGCATCCTCCCTCAAGCTGGAGCATAGATGTCAATCATGTCCAACTTGTTACATAGAAAATGAACTCGAGGACCCAAAAGAGACTTTATCAATATATTAGCTATCTGATCCCTAGTTCCTACATGGTAAAATGTGATATCCTCTTCTGATATTCATCACGAACAAAGTGGATTTCAATCTCAATGTATTTCGTCCGTTCATGGAATACATGATTGGTAACAATATAGATAGCATACTGATTATCACACCACATATTTGCTGCTTTCAATCCTACTTCTTCTCCTAGCTCTTGTAGAAGATGCTGGCAGATATAACACTTCTGCGGTGCCATGAGCAATGGCTCGATATTCTGCTTCCGAACTTGATCGTGAGACTATGCTCTGCTGCTTGCTCTTCCAGGATACCAAGTTTTCACCAATGAATAATGAGTATCCGGACGTAGATCGTCTAAAACACTCAAGATGAGTATGTCCCTAATTCTTCATCCGAATTTCTTTCACCGGATGTTGGGATAGATAACGCAGGATTTTGAGAATTGACTGCCAATGTGGAACTCGTGGAGAAGCCATAAATCTACTTGCGACATACGACAAAGGAAATATCTAGGCAGGTCATGATTGCCAAGTAGTTGAGTTTTTCAACCACTCAACGATACTGATCCGGATTAGTCATCAGTATTCCCTCATCAGGTACTAACTTTACTCCTGGATCCATGGGTGAAGTTGCTCCCTTAGCTTGCATCATTCCTGTTTCAGTTAGAATGTCAAGCACATATTTACGCTGAGATATTACAATGTCTCGCTTTTTTCTTGTGACTTTAATGTGCAAGATGTACTTTAACAATTTTATATCCTTGGTCTGAAATTGGTCACCCAGAAACTTCTTCAGCCCTGCAATACCCTGACTGTTGTCTCCTGTAATCAGTCATCAAGATAGACACCCAGTAGTATTCTTCCAGTTGACGTCTGTCGGTAAAATATCGAATGGTCCTTCGATTGACACATGCCAAAATGGATAACAACATGTGTAAATTGAACAAATCAAGCACGAGGTGATTGTTTGAGATCGTAGAGGGTCTTCCGCAGATGACACACTTTATCCTCCCTTGCAATAAACCCAAGAGGTTGCACCACATATATTTCCTCTGCAAGGTCCCCATGAAGAAATGTATTCTTCACATCCAACTGAAGTAGGGGCCGGTCATAGCGGACAACTATGGCTAGCAGTATTCTAAAAGGCGGATTTAGGCGGCGCCTAGGCGTTGGGCGGCCAGTTGTCGCCTAAAATTCGGCCAGAATCGGCAGGTAGGCGGTCGTGCCAAAAAAGCGGCTTTAGGCGCCCCCCTAGGCGGCTCGAGGCGCTGGGGCGACCACCTAGGCGTAGTCGCTCGGAGAAAGAGGCGGCCGCCTAGGTCAGTTTTTAATTTTTTTTAGAGATTCAGTAGAAAAGAAGAAAAGAAGAAGAAGAAGAAGAAGAATAAGAAGAAGCACAACAAAGAAGAAGACACACAGAAAAGAAGAAGACGCAGCAGCAACATCATCCAGCCGCCTAGGTTAGTCTTCTTCTCTTCTCTTCTTTTTCTTCTCAGTCTTCTTTTTCTTCTCTGTCTTTTTCTTTTTCTTCTCAGTCTTCTTTTTCTTCTTCTCAGTCTTCTTTTTCTTCTTTCTTGTCTTCTTTATACCCGCAATTTTTTTTCTTTTCTTTTTCTTCTTCTTCTTCACTCTTCTTTTTCTTTTTAAAGCTGCTTAGCAGCTGATGAGTGCTGCAGCTGCTGCTGACTAATAAAAGTCACGAGAAAGAGATTTTTTTAATATGAAACATTAAATATTGACAGTGAATACAGTGAAAAAATATATAATCTATACACACATTGAAAGGAATGAACATTAAAATATGGTGCATTTGTTGATCACACATTGAACACAGTGAAGAAAAATTATGGTGCACAATGACACAATTTTTTTATTGTGTTTGAACTTGTAGTCTTGTACTATGAATTTGACTATGTTTAGTTATTATGAGACACATTGAATTTGGGGTATATTTTTTATTTAAGCATATTTTTAATTTTATAGATTATTTTTTTTATATGTGGCGACTGTCTAATATTAGAAGGCCGCCTAGGTACCGTCTAGGCGCTAGGCGGTAGGCGGCCGCCCGCCTAACGCCTGGCGCCTTTTACAACCTTGATGGCTAGGAGCACTCGCACAAAAGTCATCCTGGCAACTGGGAAGAATGTTTTAAAATAATCCTTGTTGTACGTCTGAGAATATCCTTCTGCCCCAAGGCTAGGTTTTAGATGATCAAGAGTGCCATTCGTTTTCACCTTGATTGTGAACACCCATTTGCATCCTACCGCCTTCTTACCAGTAGGTAAATCTATCAGGTCTACATATGATTTTTTCGGAGTGCTCGTATTTCCTCTTCCATAGCAGCACGCCAACCAGGATGTTTGAGTCCCTCCTTTGTAGAGTTGGGGATCTGAATTCCATCAATAGTAGCCACCAAGGATTGAGTGTGACTCGTGAGACCTTTGTAGTTGTCGACGTACAAAGGATGGTCACAACATGTACAACGGGGGCGAGTCGATATATCAGGAGGTAGTAGAGCAGTAGAGTTGGAGGACTCCGATGATGACACATGCTCTATAGCTGTGGGCACTTTTGATGATGCTTGTTTTAGCGGAGCTGGTGTTTGCAGATCATTGGACGATAAGACTGGCTCGGTAGGGGAGGGTACCTGTACTGGGGGCTCCTGTAGTTGAATATGGTACAATAGGAAGATCTCTTCTGGATAAACTGTTGGAGCAAAATGTTTATGTGGAGGAGGTGGTGGAAATTCGAACTCAACAAAGATAACATCCTGAGACACAAAATACCTCTTCAATGTTGGAAAAGAAAGCAACGATATACTTTTTGATCCTTAGGATGCCTAAGGAAAATACATTTGATTGCCTTCGGGTCTAATTTAGAAAGGGTAGGTTGAGTGTTCCGAACATAACACAAGCACCCAAAAACTTTGAGTCGCAAGGGAAATGACATTCAAGTAGGATATAACCGAGAAAAAGGAGTGATTCCATGGAATACACGAAACAACATACGATTAATCAGATAACAAGCCGTATGGACCGCATCCGACCAAAATTTCTTGGGAGTACGTGCATGAAACATAAGAGCACGTATTATTTCCAAAAGTGGCAATTTTTTCGTTCGGCCACACCATTCTGTTGTGGTATGTAAGGACATCGAGTTTGGTAAATGATGCCATGTCTAGCCAGATGATAATTGAATTCACGAGACATACTCATGTCCATTGTCACTCCGAAAACACTTAATAGAAGCCCCAAATTGGGTTTTGATTTTCACATAAAAATTGCACCAAATATCAAGTAATTCGGAGCGATTTTTCATCAAGTAGACATAGGTGACTCGTGAATAATCATCGATAAAAGACATAAAATATCTAAACCCCATAACTGATTTAACATGACATGGACCCCATATATCAGAGTGGATTAATTTAAACGTGGCTGAAACAGATTTATCCTAACTCACCCGGATAAGATGCATGATGAAGTTTTGCCAAACTACAAGACTCGCAATGAAAAGGGACGCGAAGATCTAGAGATAGGATATAATTTTTGGAGAGCTTGGGTAGAAGGATGACGAAGCCGACAATGCAACCCAAAAGGATCTTGGCACATACAGGCACAAGCAATAGATGAATTCAACTCAACCAGGTATAAGCCTCCAGCCACATGCCTCCTACCAATAGTCTTTTCCGTCTTCAGATCCTGAAAAACAGAACCATCAAAAAAGAACGTTACTTAGCAGTGCAAATCTCGAGTTGTCCAACTAATGGATAATTAGTTGAACGGGTTGCCTGGTGTATGTAAAACTGAAGTGAGTGGCAGGGCGGGAGAAAGAAATGCATTCCCTCTTCCTCGAACTTTCAGAAAATTGCCATTCACAACAGTAATATCTGTCATACGACCCATAAATTCATATTTATGCAACATACCGACATCACATGTCATGTGATCAGACACACCCAAGGTAGTCAAAGACGCAAGGTGCACTCGAGACGCAAATGGTCCATATCGCCTGAGGCGCATTTAAGACGCGTGCTAGAGCAAAACGAGGCACAAAAATAACAAATAATAAAAATATAAATAAATAAATAAATAAATAAATTAGTAATGTAAGAAATAAAACCAAATAACATATTAAAACTAACAAAAATATGTCAAAAACTAGCATAGCAGTAATAGCAGTAGCAATTAATGAACTAACAAGAGTTTGTATTCTCCTTACCATATTTTTAGTAAATTTTTGTTTTTCTAGTTCAACTGTAACAAACTTTGGCAACCGTGGAAAGGGCTCTCTCCTTTCTACCTATAATGAGGTAAGGGTTATTTCTATGCCACAATTTTTTTTTTGTATATATTAAAAAATCATAAGGCGTGTCTTTCCTTGGTTGCGTCTTGCTGGCTGCGCTCGAAGAAATGCGCCTCGCCTAGTGAGGAGCGAGGCGCAACTACTACACCTTTCTACGAGGTGTGCCTTTGACTACTATAGACGCACTCGAGTCGATAACTTACTGTTTCGACTTTACCACACATGTCGCTGAATATCTAGTTGTAGATCCAGATGTAGAAGTTTCACTATGGCGCTGATTTTGGAATTTAGCGAATTTTGTATAGGTATCTGTTGTCATCTACACAGATAGCCTGACATTGTCGGGAACATATGTTTCATCGTTGGCGGCAGGTGCTTTAGGACACAGCCACTGAAAGTGCCCTTGTTGACCACCAAGTCCGCGACCGTCCTCCATCACGACCATCGTCGTCTCGATCATCGTTTTGGCCTGCATGCCGGCAACACGTCTACCACCACGACCACCACAAAATCCATCCCGAGCAGCACCTATTGCAGATTGATCAGCAGGTGCATCACTCGTATCAGTCCCAACGACTGACTTTTGCTGTCCGCAGGACACGAAAATGGGCTTCCATCAAAGATGGAACCTCGGCCCAGCAATAATCTGAGATCTTACAGAGTCTGCATCAGGGCGAAGTGAGGCAAGATATGCCATGACATGGAGTTGCTGTCATTGTGTCCTTGCCTCATTGATATCCGTTGTCAAGGGTAGCATGCGATCCACCACATCAGTTAGTGCCTTAAAGGCACGGAAGTGATCCTTATGGAATTTGTCTCCCGATTAGCTCGGTAGATGCCAACGGCCGAGTTATAGATGCGAGACAGATCACGTTTGCTATCAAACGCTGTTATAAGAACCTCTTATAACTCCTTCACCAGTCCTTGTTCTGAACCATGTCCTCAACCGATGGTTCCATCGAATTTATCAACTGTGTAAACAGTCGACTATCATCAGTCTTCCACTGCTAAAATGTGGGATCGGTCTCCTTCGGAGGGTTGTCAGTCAGATGCTTAGAAAGCCGCATTCGACGAAGCATCTTTTCAACCTTCTTGCGTTATGTAGAGTAGCTGTCCGTAACATGCAGTCTCTGATCGACCAGTCGAATAAAAGATACCGTTGTACCAGTGATTGACATTCCCACCTTTGTGTTCCTGATACTGGTGCTACTGCTATTCGCCGCAGTGTTCGACATCTTTAGGTTCTTTGATTTAACTATCGAAGATCGTTCCGACCGATATTTACATCAACCTCGCCAGATCTGGCGTACACGATGTTGGCAGAGATACGAATGTGGATCACACAAGTTAGGACATGGATTCACACAACCAATGTTGCTCTTTGTTGGATCCTGAGGTGGATACCAGATTAGGAATAAATATTCATGCAAATTGGCAAGTTTGCTCCCTGATATCTCGTGATGTCGTTGTCGAGATTCCGAGGTTCACGCAAACAATCATTATTTACCCATTGAATCTCTCAACTTCGATTTTTTTGGGGAAAGCTACGCTTAGGACATTTGTTGGGGGGGGGGGGGCGCTCGGGCGGGGGGTGGGGGGGGGGGGGGTGAGGGCTGCTGCTCTCGGGGTTGGGTGGAGGGAGAGATTTTTTTATATATATAGGTATGGCTCCGATACCATGTAAGATGGAATAATTGGATTGCTTTATTGATATGAGGGGTTACATATATATAGTAGAGGAATAGCCTTCTTACTATTCTCTACCCGATGTGGGACTAAACAATTATACTCAACTAAACAATAGTACTCAACAGAAATAAACCCAATATTTACCATATTGCTTGGTTTTATGCATATATGATATCGGCCGATAGGGCGATGATGAGCCTGGACTGTGCGATGCGTGGCATCCATATCATCGTAGGACTGACGAAAAATGGTCACGATCTGAGCTGGCGTGGGATAGAATGGGGCGCCCGTGCATGAAAACTCAACGGCTAGGACGCCGCGCGGGCGGTCGAGGACCGACACCATTCTACCATGGGTATAAACGACGGCCGACCACGCGACCCGTCGTGCGGCGCTGTATGGGTGTCGAGAAGACGTCGTAAGGACGTCGTGCGCATAGAACGGATGGCTGGACGGCATCGGTTGTCGTAGGCGTCGAGAAGACGTAGGGGGCGCCTTTGGTGTCGTGGGCAAAGCGAGGTGTTGAGTTGCCGGCGTCGAAAGACGTCGGTCATCCTGTGAGGCTCTGGAGCGTGCGGATTGCGCGAGGCGTGCGTGTGGGGCGATGATGAAAAAGCCAGTGCGGACAAGATCCGCACGAAGAGTCCGAAACGACATGACGATCGGCTAAAAATCGTGTGCGGGGAGACACGATTTAACTGAGTCCGCACGTGCTGGAAAAATAAAATAAAAATAAAGATGTCGGCCGATATATCAAGTTAAAATTTGACCCTGATTAATCCCAGATATTGCTTAAAAATAGTATAAGCAATCCCATATCTATATCATATTTAAGGTGGTTGAATTTTATATGTTTGATATGACCAATATTTTAAACTATGATAATTATAGAAAGATTGACAAGAATGTTGATTATAGAATGGTTCAAATGTTCTGGTTTCCTACGTGGATACCCTTGAAGTTGAAAGGATAATTCTAGTAGATCTTTATAAGACCACCATGTTTTGTGTATTAGAATGTTGGATATTTAAGAAATTGGTAGAATAATATAAATATATAGCCCTCAATTCTTGATAAAACTCTTGAGTTAGAGTTTTGGTCAGTGGGATTGGCTTTAACATTGTATCAAAGCAACCTAGGTTTGAATTATAGTTCGCAAACGATGGATTTTGGCTTGCCCCGATCCGATATTGATCGCTACCATTACTAACCAATATTGACGTTGGAGGTCTCTTTCCGAAGCAATTCGACATGGAAAAACTGAAGGTTAGTATCAACATAATAATATAGTTGTGTCGAAGACTGAGAGTGTATCGATATACTTATTGATAAACTATAACCATTACCATTTGTCGAAGTTTTATATCTATATATTCTGAAGATTCATCCATATTAATATTATTTAGTTCAAAATTATTTATTATGGTTGCACTATGTTTAAAGGAAAATAAATGAACAATATTATCTACTGCAAGATAATATTATTCTAATTAAAACTAACGAGAAACAACATATAATATATAAATTATGTCTAGATTTTGATACAATTTGGAACAACCGAAACTGCTGAAACTACCGATACCAATACTTATAGAAAGGTCCGACTTTGATACTGATGTTTCAAAACTTGGTTGGAATTTTCTTTTGCTGCACATTTTGAGCGCATTATAATTCTACCACTACGTAAATCTAGCTCTCGGACCATGGAGTCAACCTTCAACCTACGGGAATATGTTAGAATAATATAAATATTAACTCTCAATCCTTGCGAAGCCTCTAGAGTTTCGGTGCACTCAACAGTGGTAGTGACTATACAATGTCACCAAAACAACCCATGTTTTAATATTCTCTGGCGCAAATTTTAAGAAGATTAAAAAAAATGCCGCTATGTGAATCCAACTGACATGGCCATAAAAGTCCGGCCTCGGCCTTCGGGGAGCATGTTAGAATAATATAAATGTCTCTTAACCTTACCTAAAGCTCGAGAGTTTTGGTGCATCAATAGTAACTTTAGCAGACACTATTGTAATGCCCCTCATCGGCACGGTACATTACGTTGAGTCAATTGGTTCGAAGAAGTATAATTCGATTCGAGAAAATATTAAATCGATTTGAAGAAGTATTAATTTGAGTTGGTTTCATGTGCTTGCTTACGCAGAGTTTTCTAAGGTCGATAATATGCTATATTGTAACGAAGTCCATCGCGATCAGAGTATCGCATTGCAACGAGCCAAGGCATGGGCATGATAGGTCGGATCGGTCGGTTAGTTCGAAGGAGTACGAAGTGCTCGTATGGTTGTGCTAGATGACATGATCGTGTAACAAAGTTAAGGAGTCGAGCTATGTCGGCTCGACGAGCGATAGACAAAATAGTAAATGTAGACGGACTCTGACCCTTCTTTCCTACACCGTCATGCCTTAATAAAATGTACCTTGTATGCTTGTAACTTCATACAAGTCCACGTGCGTGGTCGGATAAATAGAAGTCGTAGTGTATGTTGAACCCTAAGATATAACATTGAAACATTGATCATAGAACATTGATGATAGAACATTGAATAACTATAGCGGAACGTGCATCAAGTGCATAAGTCGTATGAGGACATCGAATAACTGTATCGAGGTCTGTATCAAGTGCACGACTCATAGAATATTGAACACTAAGTCGTAGAACATCGAATAACTCTATCGAGACGTGCATCAAGTGCACGACTCATAGAATATTGAACACCAAGTCCTAGAACATCGAAGGACTATATCGAGACGTACATCGAGTGCACGAATCGAAGAACATTGAACACTAAGTCGTAGAACATTGAAGGTTATATCGAGGCGTGCATCGGATGCACGAATCGGAGAACGATGAACACCAAGTCTTAGAACATCGAAGGTATGCTTCATCATTGAAGCAAGCAGTTGTGGCACAAATGCTACGGAATTGCTGATATGCAAATAGTAGGCTTCGTCAGCGAAGTAAACATTTATGGTTCGAAATCATGAGACTGTTGGAAGGGGTATGGTGCCCACGATTCTATCGGATGTGGCATGGTGCCTCAGAATGTTCGGGACCTACGAGTCGCCATTCGAAACATTGAGTTGAGCATAAGTGCCTCTGAATATTGAGTGGAAATATGGAATACGAGTTGACGTGTGATTTCTGTTTTTCTGATTTAATGTCATGCATTTGTATTTATAATGCATACGTATTTATACTTTTCTTAACTGTTTATGCATATTGCATGGTCATGGACAACTTGTGCATAGTGTATTGTTTTTCTTGAGACTGCATTGCCGAGGCACCGGGACTGCTCAGCCTAGGGGGAATTCGTCGTGCTCGGCACAAGGCATTGCAGGAGCTACAGTTCGGAACGTAACCCGTACTAATAGGGCGTGTCGCAATGGCATTGAGAGTCCTTCATGGTGTAGATATCACCGATGTCCTTCGTATAGATAGGCGTTGGAAGGCAAACTTATGTCTGGTACAGGGACACAAATCTTGACACAATTTACATTACAAATGTTACCTTAACATGACAGGGAAGGATGATAAGTATTCACCTTGCATCAGTATAAGAGTGAGTGCATCGGGTTGGTAAGAAGTTACTGCAAAGCGACGCGTTTTGATATGTTTCCTGTTTGCTTCTACTATTAAGTATAACATGTTTACCATGCGTACATGCTTTTTTGCTTTAACAATATACCATGAAACTCTTCCTAAGGAAAAATAGAAAGATCACCTATGTTAAACTGCATGCTTCATATAATTACTTAGTGTCGCTTTAGACGAGTGGGTTTTCCTGCTCACCTGTGCAAGATGTGTACTGATACTCGACCCTCCAGGTACAGAGATTTGCTCGACCGTGTCGAGGCGTTGGAGCTCGGATTTTCAACATGAAGATGTTCGACGAGGATTTGCTTGCTTGGATATAGAAGACATGATGTATGGAACGACGAGATCCTTTGTGAGCTAGAGAGTTCATGAGTTTTGTAAGCCAATTTGGCATATTCATTGTGGCTATTGAGAGCCTTCGTAATCTGCTTCATTATTAATAAAGAGATTTGTTTCATATATCCTGCTGCAATTTCCATATGACTCTGTTTCTTCCGCTACGATTGTTGTAGTTTCGAGTTAACCAACATCTTTTTATTATCTTGCCTTGTACAATCCAGACTCGTATGACATTACGCCCCAACAAGGAGGATTGATTTTGCAGAAATCGATGCGAGGACGAACGATTCTGTGGAGTTGGGGCATGACAAACGGTATCAAAGTTTTCGGTTCAATTTTGTCGTACGTTTTGTTTCGTTTCAGTTCCAAGTTGCTTTTCGCGATCGTATGACTCTTGACTCTTGACCCTTGACTCTACTCGATGCTAAACTGGATGTTACATACAATAAGTCTATATAATGTTGTGTATTTTGCTTCATGTATTTCTTAGAATTTTCGATGATGCCGAGTAACATTGTGAGATATTTGTTGCATCAATGCAACAAGTCGATAAGTAGGATGATACGTGGGTATGCGAATGGATAGCGAATGCGTTGAACGGATTCAAGTAATGGCTTGGAATATATGAAAATGAAATGTTGCACGATGTAGTGCCCCGTCCCTACATCGTGTCCCGTACTCCGTCCACGGGGTGCGCGAGAAAGGAGCACTGTCGCTATCGATTCGGTCGGGATCGATCGAGTCGATCGAACGGGAACGGTTGAATTAAGATCCATTCCTCGTTATGGAATGTCTTCTTCGGAACCAAGTCCCATATTCAGCGGGCTGCGCCTCAAGGATTGACTCTGCGGCTGAGTCGGGAGAGACCTCCCGTTGCTCTGCTTTTCACGCCGCTTGCGTTGGTTTTGGCTTTGTTTTCTGAATGCGTTTTCGTGAATGTTTTCGATGGTTTTTATGGCTTGCATTTCGAACTCGCATTTTCTATCGAACTTCTTGAATAATGCAGTGTTCTAATCGGTTGCTTGTGCGATTTCATGTAATCGCGTAGGCGACGTCTAGCGCGACCAACAAGTTCTCTCGCCAGAAGTAAACTCAAGGTGAGTGGCTGACCCTTCTCTTCTCGACCCCTTCCTAGGTAAATCGATAATGTTGTGCGAATGAAAGGATAAATGCAAGGGCACGAACACGGGAAAATGATTGAGTTTTCAAAGAGAATGTAGGCTATGTCTTAATAACTAAAAAGGAAAATATGTCTTCACACGGTTATGGACAACTTGTCAACAAGGCGATAGTTTCCTCGAGCGGCAACCGGAGGCCACGGGACCGTTTCGGCCTAGGAGGAAACAGGGTATAGTCGTGCATAAGATTTCAGCACAGGTTAAGCGGGGACTTGCAACGGAGCTAGCTACTTGCGTTGAAAGGATCTCGATTAACAAAGCTATACGTCCAGGATGGCTTGTGATGCCAGTGACCAATCACACGTACATTTTGCACTTGATATGAAAAATGTTAACAATTGACAGGGAAGAACATGGTAAGTTTCATAAGGCGCGACGCGGTCCGCCGCGGGTAAGTTTCGACGTAAATTTCATTGCGTGTCATATGCTTGTTGAAATCCATTAGGATAGTTAGAAACATTCATACATTAAGTCATATAAACTCTTCAACCAAATGAGAGCTTGGAACTTAAATAGCCACGCACCAGTACAAAGTGTAATGTACTGATCCTCGCTCTCCACGTAGGTACCCCAAACTACGAAGGGCGTGCCGTTTAAAATCTCAAGGCGGCGTGGACACTTTTGAAGCCTCGTCCGCTGTGAAGGCTTGTTTCTGGATTCCTTTTGAAGAAGACCCCGCGTCCAAAAGAAGATGACGACTCGACTCGCCTCGATAGCAGGTGGAAAGTGTTATGTTTTGCTTGTAAAAAATGATGTAATGTATGGAACGACTATCTCATCGGCGTTCGTTTTGTAAGTCGAGTCATGTTGTAGCCCGTGCGGCAATGAATGTAATGAAGTTAATGTAAATGAAGTTTTATTATCAATGAAAAAGTCTACTTCTATTTCAAATGTGTCAATCAATTTCTCTGCGTACTCTAACTTGATGTTGTGTATCGGTAGCCTTATGAACGTGCCTTGTGCGATCGCAATTTAGGTTCGCACGGCATCACGCCCGGGGGACGAGTATCGATTCTACGGAATCGGGGCGTGACATAATGGTATCAGAGCACGGCTTTACATCCTTTGGCGTCGCGTCTAGATTTCCAAACCTTTGACCTCGCATCGATGAGATAAGTTGTTCCATACAATGAGTCCGTAATAATTTGTGACTGATGCGTTTGCCTTCGTATCGCAGAAGTGACGGAATCCACGACCGAGCGAGAGCAGAGCGCTTCTAGCGGCTCTAGTAGCTCGCATCGTTCGCGGGACGGACCTTCTAACGATACATCGAAAGGATGCTGCGCATGATGGAGGCGCAGCGGAACCAGTCCGAGAACCGACATCAACAGACGGAGGAACGACAGGCCCAGTTCGAAGCTCGCTTCGACGCACACGCGAAACTTCAACAAAAGCAGCTGGATACCCTGCAGCAGATCGTCCAAACAATGGCGGCCAACGGAAATTCTGCGACTGCGCCTACCGTCACCGCACCTACTGCCATCGTGCCGACGATCCAACCCATCGAAGTCGACAGGGAGGAGCCCGAGCGACACTGAAAAAGTACAACTTTGAAGTGTCAGAATTCAAGAAGGCATGCCGCACCTCCTTCAGCGGCACCGAGGGTCCCTCCATGGCTATCGATTGGTTGGAAGAGCTGAAAGATCACTTCGAGCTGCTCGACATTGAAGAATCCAAGCAAGTCACCTGCGCACAACTTCAGCTACGGTTGAACGCGCACGACTGGTGGGCCGTACATAAGCGAGCGATTCGACGCGACAACAACTCAGCGCCGATCTCTTGGGCCACGTTCCGCAAAGCTTTTGAAATCGAGTACCTTCCGTCAGCCGTTTGTCAAGCGAAGGAGAATGAATTTATGCAATTGAGGCAGGAAAACCGGACAGTAGAACAGTACGCCGCAGAATTCAACAAGTTGTCCAAGTTTGCTAGTACGTTTCTGCCTACAGAGGAGTGCCGCGTGCGACGGTTCGAAGTGGGTCTGCGACACTCTATCGGTGCGCATGTCGGTGTCCCGGAGTACAAGACCGTGGGCGAGGCTCTGAAGCACGCTCTCCGCCTTGAGAGACTGCATCCTTCCGGTGCTGACGACGTTGTGCGCCACTCCAATCACAAACGTCCTAGCTATACGGGAGGCAACAATCACGCATCAAAGCGTCCGAACCACGGCGGTTACCGGGGACATAACCTATCATCGCAATGTGCCAAGTGCGGTTCCCTTGGGCATGAGGCGAGTAAGTGCTTTGTCCACGATGGGGGATGCTTCTTCTGTGGACAGAAGGGTCACTATAAACAAGATTGCCCCCAGAAATGGAGTCGTAACGCCCCGCCACAACAACACCGTCAAGAGAATCGAGGACAGGCGCCGCGACCCTCCTCAGCCCACTCAATCCAACAACCAAGACCGACGTCCTAATGCACAGAGGCGTGTCTTTGCTCTGACTCGAGACGAGGCGTTCGCTTCCGACACTGTCGTGACAGGTATATTGCGTTTCAATAATGTACCTGCTCGTGTGTTATTTGATTCAGGCGCTTCACATACTTTCATATCGGCGGACTTCGCCGCAAAGCACAAATTTCTTGTAATGTTGTTAGACCTTGATCTTAGCGTAAGTATGCCTTCGGGCGTGCCACTACTCACAAACTTAGCCTGCGGGGGAGAAACCATATGTATTGGGGGTCAAAAAATCGGTCTTGATGCGTTAGTTCTAGACATGAAGGACTTCGACATCATATTGGGCATGGATTGGCTCGGTCCTTGCAACGCAAACATCGACTGCGCAGGAAAGAAGGTCACCTTCCGCATACCTGGAGTGTCCGAATTCTGCTATTCGTGTGGTGAAGCATCGCCGACTTGCATTGTGATCTCGACAATCTCGGCTCGGAAGCTGCTGCATTCCGGATGCGAAGGCTACTTAGCGTCCGTTCGTGACATGAAACAGGATGGTGCAAACGCGGGTGAGACCGACGTTGTGGCAGAATTCCCCGACGTGTTCCCGGACGAGCTATCCTGCATGCCGCCAGATCGAGAAATAGAGTTCACCATCGACACATTCCCCGACACCCGGCCGATCTCGAAAGCTCCGTACAGAATGGCCCCTGCAGAACTGAAGGAACTAAAGGCACAACTACAAGAATTACTCGACCGAGGGTTTATCCGTCCGAGTGTCTCGCCGTGGGGTGCGCCCGTGCTATTTGTGAAGAAGAAGGATGGATAGATGCGGCTCTGCATCGACTATCGGGAATTGAATAAAGCCACCATCCGGAACAAATACCCCCTGTCCCGCATCGACGACTTGTTCGACCAGCTCCAAGGTGCAACGGTATTTTCGAAGATTGATCTGCGATCGGATTATCACCAACTCAAGGTCAAGCCAGATGACGTGCCGAAGTCTGCCTTTCGCACTCGTTATGGCCACTACGAGTTCTTGGTAATGCCGTTCGGTCTGACAAACGTCCCTGCCGTCTTCATGGATCTAATGAATCGGGTGTTCCGTCCGTTCGTTGACAAATTCGTAGTAGTCTTCATCGACGACATTCTCGTCTACTCGAAGGATCGAGCGCAACATGCAGAGCATCTGCGGACGGTACTCAAACCCTTCGAGAGAATCAGTTGTTTGTGAAGATGAGCAAATACGAATTCTGGCTGAACAGCGTCTCATTCCTTGGGCACATCATCTCCGCCGCGGGAATCGCAGTCGATCCAAAGAAAGTTGAGGCAGTCGCTGATTGGATACGGCCCGCATCAGTTAGCGAAATTCGAAGCTTCCTAGGCTTGGCGGGATACTACCGACGCTTCGTGAAGGACTTCGCGAAGATTGCATCACCGTTGACTCGCCTTACCCAGAAAGGAGTCGCATTCAAGTGGTCAGACGACTGTGAAGTTTCCTTCCAGGAGCTCAAACAACGGCTCGTTTCGGCCCCGATACTTGCTCTTCCTGAAGGGACGGAGGGATTTCAAATCTTCAGCGATGCTTCTGGCCAGGGCTTGGGGTGTGTGCTCATGCAGCGGGATAATGTGATATCTTTTCCTTCCCGGCAGTTGAAGCCGCACGAGAAGAAGTACCCCAAGCACGACCTAGAATTAGCGGCGATTGTGTTTGCGTTAAAGCTGTGGCATCACTATCTCTATGGCGTGGCGTGCAGGATTTATACGGACCACAAAAGCCTCAAGTATCTCTTCACCCAGAAAGAATTGAATTTGCGGCAGAGGCGATGACTCGAGCTGATCAAAGACTATGACTTGTCAATCGACTACACGCCGGACAAGGGAAATGTGGTAGCGGATGCGCTGAGCCGGAAGTACTTAGCTTCGTTATGCATCAACGACCGACTGCTGCGTGACTTGGAAGGAATGGGCATTGAACTCCGAGTTCGTTTCAGAGACGTGAAACTGGCACAACTGCGGGTGGAACCGAGCCTACTGGAGAAGATCAAGTCTGCACAGAAGGACGACCCATACCTGGAGAAGATGCGGAAGCTGATATCGACAGGGAAAGCGTCCGACTTTGCAGAAGACGAGTCGGGAGTGATGCGAGTGAAGGGACGGCTTGCGTTCCGGATGATGCAGAACTTAGAAAGGAGATAATGTCGGAGGCGCATTATGCAAAATATTCTTTGCATCATGGTAGCACCAAGATGTATAAGAACCTCCGCGTTGTCTTTTGGTGGCACGGCAATGAAGAGGGACGTAGCGCTCTTTGTGTCAAAATGTATGGCCTGTCAGCAAGTCAAACCCGAGCACCAGCGACCGGACGGGGAGATGCAGAACCTTGCCATTCCAGAGTGGAAATGGGATCACATCACTATGGACTTCGTTGTTGGCTTGCCGAGGACGCCGCGGGGAAACGACGTCGTCTGGGTCATCGTCGATCGACTAACCAAGTCAGCGCACTTTATCGCCATCAAAGTTACTTGGAGCGTCGACCGCCTTGCTCAGATATACCTTGATGAAATAGTTCGGCTGCACGGGGTCCCAGTTTCTATCGACTCTGATCGGAATGACGGTTCGTAGCGCGCTTCTGGAGTAGTCTACATTCAGCGTTGGGGACCAAGTTGAAGTTTAGCTCAGCTTATCATCCTCAGACTGACGGCCAAACAGAGCGGGTGAACCAAATTCTCGAAGATATGTTACGACTCTGTGCGATCGACTTGAAGTCAAGTTGGGACGTCCCATCTACTGCTGGCCGAGTTTGCATATAATAACAGCTATCAGTCCAGCATCCAAATGGCGCCGTATGAAGCCTTGTACTGTCGGAAGTGCAGATCGCCATTTGCTGGGATGAAGTCGGGGAACGGCAGATACTTGGTCCGGAGCTGGTGGAGCAGACTGTGCAGAAGGTCAAGTTAATACGGGAGAGATTGAAGATAGCACAAAGCCGGCAGAAGAGATATGCCGACACGCACCGACGCCCCCTCGAGTTCTCGGAAGGCGACCATGTATTCTTGAAAGTCATGCCCATGCGGGGAGTTTCCAGGTTCGGTGCGAAGGAGAAATTGAGCCCAAGATTTGTTGGCCCGTTCGAAATATTGAAGCGAGTTGCCCCGGTAGCTTACCAAATCGCCTTGCCGCCTGCGTTGTCAGAGGTACATGACGTCTTCCACGTATCACAATTGCGGAAGTACGTGCATGATCTAAGCCATGTGGTGGATTTGGGTAAGCTGGACCTGAAGGCGGACTTATCATATGTCGAAGAGCCGGTGCAAATCTTGGAGCGCAAGGATAAATTTCTCCGCAACCGTGCTATTCTTCTCGTCCGCGTCCTCTGGAGGAACCATTCGGTCGAAGAGTCGACGTGGGAGCTTGAGTCAGAAATGAAGGAAAAGTTTCCTTCATTGTTCTCGTACAGGTAGGTTCTATTTTAAGTTTCGAGGACGAAACTTTTCTTAGTTGGTTCTGGTGTAGTGCCCCGTCCCTACATTGTGCCCCGTACTCCGTCTACGGGTGTGCGCGAGAAAGGAACACTGTCGCTATCGATTCGGTCGGGACCGATAGGTCGGGATCGATCGAGTCGATCTAACGGGAACGGTTGAATTAAGATCCATTCCTCGTTATGGAATGTCTTCTTCGGAACCAAGTCCCATATTCAGCGGGCTGCGCCTCAAGGATTGACTCTGCGGCTGAGTCGGGAGAGACCTCCCGTTGCTCTGCTTTTCACGCTGCTTGCGTTGGTTTTGGCTTTGTTTTCTGAATGCGTTTTCGTGAATGTTTTCGATGGTTTTCATGGCTTGCATTCGAACTTGCATTTTCTATCGAACTTCTTGAATAATGCAGTGTTCTAATCGGTTGCTTGTGCGATTTCAGGTAATCGCGTAGGCGACGTCTAGCGCGACCAACAAGTTCTCTCGCCAGAAGTAAACTCAAGGTGAGTGGCTGACCCTTCTCTTCTCGACCCCCTTCCTAGGTAAATCGATAATGTTGTGCGAATGAAAGGATAAATGCAAGGGCACGGACACGGGAAAAGGATTGAGTTTTCAAAGAGAATGTAGGCTATGTGTTAATAACTAAAAAGGAAAATATGTCTTCACACGGTTATGGACAACTTGTCGACAAGGCGATAGTTTCCTCGAGCGGCAACCCGAGGCCACGGGACCGTTTCGGCCTAGGAGGAAACGGTATAGTCGTGCATAAGGTTTCAGCACAGGTTAAGCGGGGACTTGCAACTTGCGTTGAAAGGATCTCGATTAACAAAGCTATACGTCCAGGATGGCTTGTGATGCCAGTGACCAATCACACGTACATTTTGCACTTGATATGAAAAATGTTAACAATTGACAGGGAAGAACATGGTAAGTTTCATAAGGCGCGGCGCAGTCCGCCGCGGGTAAGTTTTGACGTAAATTTCATTGCTTGTCATATGCTTGTTGAAATCCATTAGGATGGTTAGAAACATTCATACATTAAGTCATATAAACTCTTCAACCAAATGAGAGCTTGGAACTTAAATAGCCACGCACCAGTACAAAGTGTAATGTACTGATCCTCGCTCTCCACGCAGGTACCCCAAACTACGAAGGGCGTGCCGTTTAAAATCTTAAGGCGGCGTGGACACTTTTGAAGCCTCGTCCGCTGTGAAGGCTTGTTTCTGGATTCCTTTTGAAGAAGACCCCGCACTCAGTCCAAAAGAAGATGACGACTCGACTCGCCTCGATAGCAGGTGGAAAGTGTTATGTTTTGCTTATAAAAAGTGATGTAATGTATGAAACGACTATCTCCTCGGTGTTCGTTTTGTAAGTCGAGTCATGTTGTAGCCCGTGCGGCAATGAATGTAATGAAGTCAATGTAAATGAAGTTTATTATCAATGAAAAGTTTACTTCTATTTCAAATGTGTCAATCAATTTCTCTGCGTACTCTAACTTGATGTGTTTCGGATAGCCTTATGAATGTGCCTTGTGCGATCGCAATTTAGGTTCGCACAGCATCACGTCCGGGGGACGACTATCGATTCTACGGAATCGGGGCGTGACATGAGATGTAACGAATATGATCGAGAAATCGTAAGTCAATAGAATGAGTCGGTTTGGTTATGTGTCGGACTTGAGTAAGCGAATGTTACGTTTGTGATTGGCAAGATCACCGCGGGATGGTTAAGTTTGGAATTGATGTCGAATTAATACGGAGTATGATGCGAGAAGTGACTCGATTTCTGAGTGGTATTATATCATACCACTTAGCGATAGGTATGTCAAAATATTGTATCGATAGCGGTAGATTTGTCCGCGAAGGACGGGTAGTGCCGAGACTTGGTTGAAAATTTATATGACGGTATTTTGATACAAGTGTTTTTCGATGAATTTGGATAGAACGATCAGGCACAAACTCGTATTGAATAGATGACACGTCGAAACGAGAATTCGGAAATTATAAGTTGGACGAATGACTAAACTAGCGAAATGATTATACGTCTAGGAAATGGTTGGATCGGTTGAATAGAAAATTTGAATGTTATAATCTAGTTGCACGATTTGGGAGTTCGATGGAATGTTGGTTGATGCAATTGATCGTGCGTAAGGAAATTGTTTGTTGCGTAGATGGAAACTCGATTGAGTATGAAGGAGCAGTTTGATTGGGTCACGTATAACTTAGAGAATATGATCGTATTACTTGAGGATTCGATGTTGGACAAGTCGTAACTCGGTTACGTGATCAAGGATAAGGTATAGTGGGATGCGGCCAATTGTGAAACGATGTAACGTGTATAGAAAAGTTCATTATGCGTCTACATGTTTTGGAGACTCTGAGGAAGGATAAGCTATATGGTAAGCTGTCCAAGTGTGAATTTTTCTTCGATAAAGTAGATTTTCTTAGACATGTTGTCACGTGAGAAGTGGTATCTGTGGACCCCATGAAGATAGCAGCAGTGGAATCTTGGACAACCCCTAGCTCGGTTGCGGAGATTAGAAGTTTATTGGGCTTAGCAGGATAGTACAGTAAGTTCGTGAAGGACTTCGCAAGGATTGCTGAGCCTATGACGAAGCTCACCAGGAAGAACGAAGAGTTTGTTTGGACCGAAACATGCCAGACGTCATTTGAGGAAATGAAGAGAAGGTTGACAACAGCACCTATATTGACGCTACCGTCCGGATCAGGTGGTTTCTCTATCTACAGCGACGCTTCAGGCAAAGGATTGGGCTGTGTGCTACAACAACATGGGAAGGTAATTGCCTACGCTTTCCGGCAATTACGGAATCATGAGAAGAACTACCCGACGCATGACTTGGAGCTATCATCAGTCATCTTCGCCCTGAAGCTTTGGAAGCATTATCTTTATGACGAGAAGGTAGACATACACAGACCACAAAAGTCTCAAGTATGTCTTCACTCAGAAGGAGCTCAACATGCGCCAGAGGCGGTAGTTGGAGCTTATGAAGGACTTTGATATCAATCTGCAATACCATCCGGGTAAGGCTAATGTCGTTGCTGATGCGCTTAGCAGGTACCCGATGGCTATATTTTAACGAAGAACCACCATCTGCTAGAAGACATGGAGAACTCGGGTTGGAGATTGTGCTACCAGAAGAAATCATGAAGAAGCTGGGAAAGAAGCAATTGTACTTGGCGTGGACTCGCCCATGATGCAACTACAAGTGCAATCTAGTCTAATCAGCAGAGTCAAGGAGACTCAGTTCCAGGATGAGATACTATGCAAGTTGAGAGATCGAGTATTAGCTGGAACGCTTGAAGGATTTTCCATAGCTGGTGATGGAGCTTTGAGGCATGACACGAGGCTTTGCGTGCCTACTGGCGAGCTGAGGAACGAGCTGATGAAGAAGGCACATCAGTCGCAGCATTCTATACATCCAGGAGCGAACAAGATATACAAGGACATGAGGACACATGTATGGTGGCTTGAAATGAAGCGAGACGTGACGGAATTCGTCTCCAGATGCTTGATCTGCCAGCAGTGAAGGCAGATCGTCAGAGACCAGCAGGTTTGTTGCAACCGTTTCCCATTCCGGAGTGGAAATGGGAACATATTACCATGAATTTTGTAACAGGGCTACCCAGATCCCAAGGAGGGAAGGATGCTATCTGGGTAATTGTGGACAGACTAACCAAGTCTGCACATTTTATTCATTTCAAGGTTGGTTTATCCACTGAAAGGCTAGCAGCTCTCTATATGCGAACATATACCGGCTTCATGGAGTTCCAGTCAGTATTGTATTCGACAGGGATACCCGGTTCACCTCGTATTACTGGAAGAGCCTGCGGGAAAGCTTGGACACACAGCTGAAGTTTAGCACGACAGACCACCCGCAGATCGACTACCAGTCCGAAAGGACTATTCAGACGCTTGAGGATATGTTGAGATCGTGCGTCCTACAGTTTGGAGGATCTTGGGAAGATCACCTACACCTGGTAGAATTTTCCTACAACAATAGCTACCAGGCCAGCATTCAGATAACACCGCTTGAGGCGCTATATGGACGTCGTTGTCACACTCCTTTAGCATGGGACGACGTTGGTGACCGAGTCATGTTGGGGCCAAAGATGGTTACAGATGCAGCGGAGAAGATGAAGATGATCAGGGAGACGCTAAGAATTGCGTAAGACCGCCAACAGCAGGCGTCGAATCTTGGAGTTTGAGGCCGGAGATTAGGTTCTTGTCAGAATTTCACCCACCAGAGACACGATCAGATTCGGCCAAGCTAGGAAGCTGAGTCTCCGCTATATTGGTTCGTTTGAGGTAGTGAGCAGGATCGAAGAAGTAGCATACAAAGTGGATCTACCTCCCAGTCTCGAAGGCGTGCACAACGTCTTCCACGTATCGCAGCTGAGACGTTACGTACCGGACTCGAGCTACGTGGTGGATCATTCAGAACTGGAAGTTGGACCTAGCCTCACCGTGCCAGAGCAACCAGTGGAAATCATAGATCGCATGGAGAAGAGATTGAGGCGCGCAGTGATCCCACTAATCAAGATTGCTTGGCGTCACCACTCCCCAAGCGAGGCTACCTGGGAGCGAGATGACGAGATGAGAAGAAGTATCCTCATCTTTTCTAGGTATGTTTTATCCCCTCTTTTTCATTATTGGTTGAAATTTCGAGAACAAAATTTTCTAAGGAGAGAAGGTTGTAAAGCCCATGATTTGTAAATAATTATATGCTTGCTTTATTTCTATTTTGTGAGCCCAGATGCCTAACCCGCAACTTAAGCCCGAATCCAAGCCCATACCCAAACCCATTCAAACCCACGTTCCCCTCTCCACCTGGTCCCACATGCACACCCCCCCCAACCGGATCTGGAGATCCCACGGAGAGTTTAACTCTCAGAAAGGTCTCCTTCTCCACTGAAGTTTCCCATTCTCCACTTTTCCTTTCTCTCCACAGCTCCCTCACCGCTCCACCAAATCCCGATCCGCGACCACCGCTGCCCCCGTCATTTCTAGATCCCTCAACCCGTCGTTCCGCGCCGTCGACCCGAGCCACCGCGGCGCCCCGAGCGGCCGGCAAAACCCTGCGCCCGACAACAGCCCCGTCGGCGCCCCCCAGCGCCCGACAGCAGCCCCCCGCTTTCCCAGCGCCCACAGCAGCCCCGGTGCATCCCCGGGCCGATAGCGCCCCGTCAGCGCGTCCCGCGAGCTCGCGACTCCCGTGTCCCCGCTCCCGCGCAACCCGCATCCTTGTCCGGTTTCCCGTCGGCTTTCCGATGTTTCGTTCCGAGTCCGAGGTCTCCCCTCGGTGCTCCTTCGTGCAAATTTTCGGTATATTTCTGCCAGAGAGAGTTTCTGTTCCAGAAAACCAATATCTGCCCGACCAGGTTGACAGAAATAAACACTGTCAACTTGGGATAATTAGTTTTGTTTGTTGTTAGCTAATTGTTTCCTTAGTAGGTAGTTTATGGTTTAAATATAGAGTATAGGTTAGCATTAAGTTATAGTTATAAAGTAGTTGTGTTATTATGAGCATTAGGAAATTATCCTTGTAGTTTATTGTCAGATCAATTATAGGTCATAAGTTTGGTCTTATTAAATAATTATGGTTATTATGACAAGTAAAGTATTTTGGTTATACGACAAAAATAGTAAACTTTCGGCTTATTAAGAAAAATATAGAAAAATGAGTTTAAAATGTTTTACTAGCAAAAATAATTAGTTTTATAAATAAAATTATAATTTCTCTTAATGATAAAAATGTTTATTATAGAATTATTTTTGGATTAGAAAGCGTCTTTATTAATTAATCGGAAAATAATTTCTAATTAATTAAAATATTAAAAACATTAGTTTTGGAGAAAAATTATAATTTGATAAAATACTATTTTTGTTAAGGCAGTTAAAATAATTATTTCCTTATTTTGGTAATAATAGTCAAAAAATGGTTTTTAATAAAAAATGTATTTTGGTAATTACATAAAATACTAATTTCTATAATACGATTAAATAACTATTTCTTATCCTTAATTATTACGGTAAAAATAAATATTTTTTTACTAAACGATTATTTTGTCACGTAGTATTAGTTTATAAAACCTATTCTTAAAATATAAATATTTTCTACGTTTCTAAACAAATTAGGTTGTCTCAAACTGATTAAACTTTGCTCTTAATTAACTAGTTAGCGTTGTCCTTAAGGATTAGAGTGTAGTTATTCTAGCTACTAAATCTGGTGTTACGATTATGTAGATTCGGATCCCTAAACTCTAGCAGTTGCCTTCTAGCTGTTGCTTTCTACGCCGAGGATACAACCAAGGCAAGTTTCATATCTTTCATGTCTGCGTTTTATTTAATATTAAGTACTGTATCAGTAGAATCATATATTGTAGTGACACTGATTCACAGTGGATCCCTCTCGGACTCCACATCGACGGATGGATTGATTGATTGCCTTATTGGCTTATTGACTTATTGACTCGGAAATTGATTGAGGGAGTGGTATAACGTCTGTGACCAAAGCCATTGTTTACCGATTGCCTCTCTCGTGCTAACCCCTACCGCACATGTGGTTGAGCCGTACCGTATACTATCGTTTTGGCCAGAATGCTAGTATACATATTGCCTCTAACTAGTCGGTCTCAGATCCTGTTATATACTCAAAGCACTATTGTAGAATTGCATCATTGTAGTTCCTGAGATATTGCCTGTTGTCTTCTATTATTATTTATAAAAAATATATACTGTTTTCAAATTGTCTTACATTTCATTTATTTTTATGAATGTTAGATGTGGAAATATGTTCTTGCTCCCTCCTGACTGGAGATCCAACATTTTTAGGTGACTGCGACGACGAGGATCACGCCTATAGCTCTTTTTACGGACCTGGTTCGAACCCTGGCGTGGTAGCTGAACCCTGGCGTGGTAGTTGTGTTATTATGAGCATTAGGAAATTATCCTTGTAGTTTATTGTCAGATCAATTATAGGTCATAAGTTTGGTCTTATTAAATATATATTGGTTATATGACAAGTAAAGTATTTTGGTTATACGACAAAATAGTAAACTTTCGGCTTATTAAGAAAAATATAGAAAAATGAGTTTAAAATGTTTTACTAGCAAAAATAATTAGTTTTATAAAAAAGATTATAATTTCTCTTAATGATAAAAATGTTTATTATAGAATTATTTTTGGATTAGAAAGCGTCTTTATTAATAATAATCGGAAAATAATTTCTAATTAATTAAAAATATTAAAAACATTAGTTTTGGAGAAAAATTATAATTTGATAAAATACTATTTTTGTTAAGGCAGTTAAAAATTATTTCCTTATTTTGGTAATAATAGTCAAAAAATGGTTTTTAATAAAAAATGTATTTTGGTAATTACATAAAATACTAATTTCTATAATACGATTAAATAACTATTTTCTTATCCTTAATTATTACGGTAAAAATAAATATTTTTTTACTAAACGATTATTTTGTCACGTAGTATTAGTTTATAAAACCTATTCTTAAAATATAAATATTTTCTACGTTTCTAAACAAATTAGGTTGTCTCAAACTGATTAAACTTTGCTCTTAATTAACTAGTTAGCGTTGTCCTTAAGGATTAGAGTGTAGTTATTCTAGCTACTAAATCTGGTGTTACGATTATGTAGATTCGGATCCCTAAACTCTAGCAGTTGCCTTCTAGCTGTTGCTTTCTACGTCGAGGATACAACCAAGGCAAGTTTCATATCTTTCATGTCTGCGTTTTATTTAATATTAAATGTACTGTATCAGTAGAATCATATAGTAGTGACACTGATTCACAGTGGATCCCTCTCGGACTCCACATCGACGGATGGATTGATTGATTGCCTTATTGGCTTATTGACTTATTGACTCGGAAATTGATTGAGGGAGTGGTATAACGTTCGTGACCAAAGCCATTGTTTACCGATTGCCTCTCTCGTGCTAACCCTACCGCACATGTGGTTGAGCCGTACCGTATACTATCGTTTTGGCCAGAATGCTAGTATACATATTGCCTCTAACTAGTCGGTCTCAGATCCTGTTATATATCAAAGCACTATTGTAGAATTGCATCATTGTAGTTCCTGAGATATTGCCTGTTGTCTTCTATTATTATTTATAAAAAATATATACTGTTTTCAAATTGTCTTACATTTCATTTATTATTATTAGAATGTTAGATGTGGAAATATGTTCTTGCTCCCTCCTGACTGGAGATCCAACATTTTTAGGTGACTGCGACGACGAGGATCACGCCTATAGCTCTTTTTACGGACCTGGTTCGAACCCTGGCGTGGTAGCTGAACCAGATCAGGGCGCCTTTTGTTACAAATAAAACAATGTAATAAATGAATGTTTGTTGTTTGTATTTATTTCATTCCAGACTAGTTTCCAGGTTAATAAAATGTTGTTTTTCCGCTTTAGATTTTTGTCTGCTTGTGTTCACTGCTTGATACAGCTTACTGCCGTCTCATAACGGTGCAGGCTGGGCATCAAAAATAAATCATTCATTTATTACATGGTTTTATTTGTAACAAAAGGCGCCCTGATATGGTTTAGCTACCTCGTCAGGGTTCGGATCAGGTCCGTAAAAAGAGCTATAGGCGCGATCCTCGTCGTCGCAGTCACCTAAAAAATGTTGGGTCTCCAGTCAGGAGGGAGCAAGAACATATTTCCACATCTAATATTCTAAATAATAAATAAATGAAATGCAAGACAGTTTGAAACCAGTATATATTTTTGATAAATAATAGAAGACAACAGGCAATATCTCAGGAACTACAATGATGCAATTCTACAATAGTGCTTTGAGTGTATAACATGATCTGTGACCGGCTGGATAAAGGATATATGTATACTAGCATTCTGGCCAAAACGATAGTATACGGTACGGCTCAACCCCCTGTGTGGTAAGGGTTAGCGTGAGAGAGGCAATATTCGTTAAACAATGGCTTTGGTCACAGATGTTATACTACCCCCCCAATCAATCCCCAAGTCTATGAGTCAATAAGACAATCAATCAATCCATCCATCGATGTGGAGTCCGAGAGGGATCCATTGTGAATCAGTGTCACTACAATATATGATTCTACTGATGTAGTACATTTAGTATTAAATAAAACGCAGACATGAAAGATATGAAACTTGTCTTGGTTGTATCCTCGGCGTGGAAAGCAATAGCTAGAAGGTAACGACTTGGGTATAGGGATCCAAACCTACATAATCATAACATCAGATTAGCAGCTAGAATAACTACACTCTAACTTGAGGGCAATGCTAATGCGCTAAGTCTGGTCGGTTGAAACAACCTAATTTGTTTCGAAACGTAAAAAATATTTATATTTTAAGAATAAATTTTATAAATTAATACTACGTGACAAAATAATCGTTTAGTAAAAATACATGTTTTTACCGTAATAATTAGGGATAAGAAAATAGCTATTTAATCGTATTATAGAAATTAATATTTTATGTACTTATCAAAATACGCGAAAATACAATTTTTATTAAAAACCATTTTTGCCTATTATTACCAAAATAAGGAAATAATTATTTTAACTGCCTTAACAAAAATAGTATTTTATCAAATTATGATTTTTCTCCAAACTAGTGTTTTTAATATTTTTAATTAATTAGAAATCAATTTTCGATTATTATTAATAAAGACGCTTTCTAATCCAAAATATTTTTATAATAAACATTTATCATTAAGAGAAATTATAATCTTTTATTTATAAAACTAATTATTTTTGCTAGTAAATAATTTTAAACTCATTTTTCTATATTTTTCTTAATAAGCCGAAAGTTTACTATTTTTGTCGTATAACCAAAATACTTTATTTGTCATAATAACCAATATAATTATTTAATAAGACCAAACTTATGACCTATAATTGATCTGACAATAAACTATAAGGATAATTTCCTAATGCTCATAATAACACAACTATTTTATAACTATAACTTAATGCTAACCTATACTCTATATTTAAACCAATAAACTACCTACTAAGGCAACAATTAGCTAATAACAAACAAAACTAATTATTGCAAGTTGACAGTGTTTATTTCTGTCAACCTGGTCGGGAAGATGTGGTTTTCTGGAACAAAAACTCTCTCTGACAGAAACATACCGAAAATTTGCACGAAGGAGCACCGAGGGGAGGCCTCGGACTCGGAACGAAACGTCGGAAAGCTGACGGAAAATCGGACGAGGACGCGGGCGTGGGACGCACGAACACGGGGGTCGCGAGCGCACGGGGACGCGCTGCCGGGCGCTATCGGGCACGGGGACGCGCTGGGGCTGCTGTCGGGTGCGGGGTTCTGTCGGCCGCATGTGGCACCGGGGTGGCTCGGGTCGACGACGCGGAACGACGGGGTGAGGGATCTAGAAATGACAGGGGCGGCGAGGTGAGCGCGGCGGTGGTCGCGGATCGAGATTTGGTGGAACGGTGAGGGAGTTGTGGAAGAGAGGGAAAGTGGAGAACGGAAAACTTCTGTGGAGAATGAGACCTTTCTGAGAGTTAAACTCTCCGTGGGATCTCCAGATCCGGTTGGGAGGGTGTGCGCACGGGACCAGGGGGAGAGGGGATCGTGGGTTTGAATGGGTTTGGTTATGGGCTTGAGTTTGGACTTAAGTTGCGGGTTAGGCATCTGGGCTCACAAAAATAGAAATAAAGCAAGCATATAATTATTTACAAATCATGTGCTTTGCAATGATGGATGTGATGCGAGTCAAGTTGATGTTAAATGTAGATTCAAAGTTGACCCTCACGCTATCGAAATGGACATAGTGTATCAAAAGGGATGCACGGGGAAGTCTGATACGATGATACAAAACGGAGTAAGTCCATGATATCGAAAATTTTATAAGTAGCAGTACGAGAAGTCGAATTGGTTAATCAGAAATTTCTGATGGATTCAGGGCAAGACTATAAAGTCATTGAGGATGGTTTTGCTGCATATAGTATCTCGGATATTGACCGTGGGTAGATAGACTCGGACTCTAGGCGAGTAGATGTTTCTTGTTTAGTGGAATCGTCATCGGTAATGCATGAGTTATTCAGATGGCAATGACACATCAGTTGCGTAGGTAGGATATTTTTTGATTGAAAGTGTATACTTGGATTGGGTAAAGTTTCATAAATTCGTCAGGTTTTGATTTGGCTCCGAGATAGGATATAGCATGGTTCGTAGTAACTGTCTATTGTTGATGATCTACAATTATCGAGCGTAGCTTCAAGACAACTGACCCTAGAAGACTTGACCGCCAAATCAAAGTGAATGTTGGAGACCACAATGATGTCGCATAAGGAATTGCGTTGAGGACAAATATGATGTCGTGCATGTTGAGGATATGTCTAGGCGATTGAATATTAGTTTCGAGATTTGATGGAATGGCCTTTGACTGAAAATAATAGTTTGGATTTTGATAGTTGATTGAATGAGTACTTGAATGATTTTGTTGATCGATGATCTGAGTAGATATTGACGTACGAACATAACAATGCGGATAGATAATTGCGAGAATTGTGCTATGAGCGGGAATGAGGGATAAGGAAATGAACCTCGGAACCTCGGATTTTGTATTCTTAGATTTTGATTCAGGAAACAGTTGAGATTACGTGTGTTGAAATAATGATCAAAGTTAGCGAGACAGACAAGTTAGGATTGGTTTGGAATTTGATTGGTGATTCCATGCTCGATAGAGGCTCGAACATAAGACGTGTCGTAAGAAACTTTTGTGTCGGAGACTGGTGCCTTTGAGCATTGTCGATTCATGTTGACCTCTTTTGTAGGAAGAATTTAAGCACGATGTCTGTATAAGTCGCCTAGCGAGGGGTAGTCGCAGATGTTGATGTGTTGGCAGTTCAACGAATATTGTTCATATCAAAATAGTTGTGTATGAGGCTTTAGAAATAGTTGGGCATATACTTTGATATGCAAGAGGTGGATAACATTTGGATGATGTGGCACTGCAGAGATTCGTTGCGATCGGATGCGCAAGGACTTGATGCAACATGTTTGTTAGATGGTTAGTGTGAAGCATATGAAATCGGACATACAATTATGAATAAGTTGTGTCGAGATTTTTGGTGCATAGTCACGTCCTCTAGAATAGTGCATATGCGAAAGATTTATGGGAATAGATGCTGGGATCGTATCAGTCGAGACTATAGAAATGACTAGTATTCGAGGATTGAAGTTGCACCTGTTAGCTTTTTTCGAATTCTCTTATCACTGGCTTCGCTAAAATGCATATATTTCTGGGAAGCCTAAAATATGTGTACGATCCAAACTAAGTGGTATGCTGAATTCAAATGAAACTGCAGGAATGATTGTGATGTGTTTTGCACGAATGTTGGAAACATGACAGTGATGGTAAATCAGAATCAATGATGAGTAAGTTGCACGAAACAAAATCTTGAAACGATCGAGAGAAACGCGTGGATTGGGTATTGTCTTCGGTTCGAGGACGAACATTTTTTTTGAGTGGTATATTATGTAATGTCCCGTATCGGCATGATGCATTACGCTGAGTCAGTTGATTCAAAAAGTATAAATTCGATTCGAGATAATATTAAATCGATTTGAAGAAGTATTAATTTGAGTTGGTTTAATGTGCATGCTTACGCAGAATTTTCTGAGGTAGATAATTTATCATTTGCAACGGACTCCGCTGCAATCAAAGTATTGCTTCGTAACGGGCTAAGACATGGGTATTGTTAAGTATATATATATTAGTCATATTAGTATTTGTGGGCTTTAGTCCCATATTGCACAGAACAGTAGTGAGAGGGGTTAGCCCCTCCTATATATATGTAGCTCTCCTTCATTACTAAAATTATTCCATTATTGTACTCTACATAGTATCAGAACCAACGAACATAAATTGTATTTTTAAATGTAATTTAACCACAATTCCAACTTTGGGTCAACCCATTAAACAATAAAAATAGTCCAACCGAACAAACCGAATAACCAAAATAAACCAAAATCGATTACCGTTTCGGTTTCGGTTATATGGCTAATTTCGGTTCGACATATTGGGTTTTGACTATTTTCGTTCGGTTGAAACCGAATATACCGAACTCTCACCCCTTTGGATTTGTGGCAAGTTGGAGGCGACACAATTGAGAATAGCATGAGAAAATTGTCTACTAGCTAAGACCAATAAATGGACCCGTTAGGAGGAAGGTTTGAACTATTGGCCGATACTAATAGTATCGACCGATCCGGATTGGCGTTGCTATAAAGCAATCCACCGAGCTAAATTTTTGATATTTTATGAGACAGAATAAATTTGGCTGACTATTTAAGGTATTAGTCTTATTTAGTAGGTAGATACCGACTGATGTAGGACCAAAACCGACGTAAAAGATTAAAAGTATATTTGAAACAAATATTTAAAATAACTTCAACTAGCACCAGCTTGCTAATGTTGGCGGCGTCATCGTCGAAGATGGTTTCGACGTCGGCTTCGATGTTGGCGTTGGCATTGAAATTAACATGGCATTGTTGTGGTCTTTGATGACGGCGCTAGTGTTTTTATGAGAGATAGAGGTACGAGAGGAAAGAGATGGGATGAAAGGAAAAGTGAGATATAGAGAGGGGAATTGAGAAAGAGGAAAGGCAATTATGTATTTGCTTTGGTCTTTTAGAATGGGATTAGGGTTTTAGAATAGGATTATGGTTAGATACTTAGATATATTGATTGGGTTGTAAGCACGTTGTGTTTAAATGTGTTGATTTTTAAATAAAAACTTCGCAAATTTTGGGTTAACTTAAAGGCCATATGTTGTGGGCTTAAATATCTTGGATTGAATTAGAAGCCATATGTTGTTCTTAATATGGCTATTGCAAGTCATGCGCTCATTTAAATTTTTTGGGATAAATTAGAACCCAACCCATTTAAAAGTTTGTCAGTAGATATACAACAAATCCAAATTCTTTTAAACATAGTCTAACAGGACCCATTTAAAAAATGGATTTTATCTAGGACACACCTACCAGTCAGTAAATAAATCTTTTAAAAAACTATACAACAAAGAAAATTATTTATAATCATATAACATGTGTAAACTATATATCTTTCCCTTATTTATATAGTAGATATTTTACATCTATAGAAAATTGTTTAGTAGAAATTAAACCAAAGAGCATGTTATATGATTTTAAATGACATGAAATTACATAAAAGAATAATACAAAAGTTAATACATAAATTGAATCAAATTATTTTTTGGATTACTAATTTTTTGAAGGTTTTGAGACAATAATGTACTTTAGCCTAAATTTTTATTCCGGGTGAGCAAATCAGCAATATAGAGTATTAATCCACTTGAAATTAGTGAAACAACATAAATATATAAAATTATGCCTATATGTTCCATTTTTCTATTTTTTTTAATAAAACTTTTATATGTTTTCCTTCCGAAACTAATTCTCCGATCGATTGCTAAAAGCGCCAATAACGATACCTCATAAGAATGGTCTAATACCGATTCCAAACCCGATAATTCAAATCTTGGTTGGGTTGGATTTGTTAAAGTGAGGGATATGGTAGAAAATGGGTATAGTATAGTATTTCCAATGTGAGGTGATGGTCCGTAGCAAAGCAGAATTGGAGAAAAATATTCAAAATTTGACCAGGATGGTGTAGGATAAAATTGCTTGGTTTCCTATGATATTTCTACATGCATAATTTTGCAAAATCTATCTTCCAAGTTCTTATAAAAATGGATAAAATACAATATTCTTTATAAAACTCATGTTCTACTTTTCATGTACTGTATTTCTTTTTAACTGATCTCCCAAGAATCAAACCAACTTCGCAGAGAGACCAAATTGCTTGTAGGTTGTTTTATCCTGTTCTTAAAACTCTAGGAAACTAAAAATCTTAATGTTGGACAATCCATGATTTAATTATAAATGTTATTTATTATAAGAAACATTATAAGTAACCCATTTTTTTTTTTTTTTTTTTTTTTTTTTTTTTGTAGTTTAGAATATTTCTTTCTATTTGTAATTTTCATAAATAGCCTCATTACCCACTGGAGAAAGTATTGTTTCTTTAACAGGGAAATGCAATACTTTTTTTTTCTCATTTTTTGGGAAGCTGACATGTAAGAAACTTATTTAAGTATAGCTCATGCACCGTCTCCTCCATCCCTCCCTGTAATTTAATGGGTTGTTATTATAGTAGTTCTTCAAATTTGATGTGCTTGGCTATATGCTTCATAGCTCCTATGCCACATAATATTGTGTGAACTGTGTGTTTCACAATAAAGTCTTTATTTTTTCATTTATTATATTGATAATATAAATAACTTATTTTTAGTCTACTGATTTCTAAATCTAAGAGTATTTATACTTCAAAATGGAGCTTCCTGGTCAAGTTTCTATACTTCCATTCGACGCTAAATTGTCATGTTGGTCTTGCTTTCTTGGTTCATAGGAAATCTTAGAGTATTCTCATGTACCTGGTCAAGCTGTGGTTCATCGTGGTCGTCATCGTCACGGTGCTCGACCCACAACATCAGGACATAGGATCAATTTGCTCTTATGGTGCAGAAGGTATTCTTTGACAAAATGTGCATGTCTTTGCGTATCACATGTTTTGCTTTCGGTGATATCTTGTAAGTAATTTGATTCGTGCTAATCCAGCTATTTATTGATTTGAGCTACAGTCACTAGTATATCAGAGAGGCTATTATCTGTTACTTGTGACTGCTTATGCCACGTGTGTTGCTCCTATGTGTAAAGCTTTTATTATGCGTGGCTGGGAAACATGTAATACAGGAGAATATTTTTGAGCTACAGTCACTTGTATCTCAGCCAGTAAGAGGCCACTATCTGTTACTTGCTGACTACTTGTAAAGCTTTTATTATGTGTGGGTGCTGTTAAGTATATAATTTATTAGTATTAGTGGGTTTTAGTCCCACATTGCCTAGAACAAAAGAGAGAGGGGTTAGCCTCTCCTATATATATGTAGCTCTACTTCATTAATAAAATTCCCATTATTCTACTCTACATGGTATCAAAGCTAGTTCCCCGGTCCGATGGTCCGGAGACACTGATCAAGTCTGTGCCGACGTCACCCGCACAAACATCGCAAATGATGCCCACATAGTCATCCTCCTCTGGCTCTACTGATTCGCCTCCGCCTGTTCCACCAGCAGCTTCGTCTGTTCCGTCAGCAGCTTCGTCTATTCCGCCAGCAACTTGCCCTCGTAGTGTATGTCTTGATCATCCCTTGTATGTTGACAACGACAAAGGACTTGCCAGTCACACTGAGTCTCTGGTGGCTACTATTGATGGAATTTAGATTCCCAAAAACGCTGAGGAGGGTCCCAACATCCCGATAGGCATGCTGCTATGAACGAGGAGATGAAAGCTCTCCGGAAAAATCATACTTGGACTTGATCGATTTACCTTCCGGTAAACAGGTAGTAGGTTGCAAATGGGTGTTCACGATCATGGTGAAACCAGATTGGCTCTTTTGATCGCCTAAAAGCTCGTCTGGTGGCCAAAAGATATTCTCAGACCTATGGTGAGGATTATTCTGAGACCTCTCCAGTTGCCAGAATGATTTTCGTTTACCTTTGGCCTTGGCTGTTTGCTATGACTGGCCATTGCTTTAGCTGGATATCAAGAATGCTTTCCCCCATGGGGATCTTGATGAAGAAGTATATGTGATGCAACCTCCCGGGTTTGTTGCAAGGGAGGATAAAGTGTGTCATCTGCAGAAGGTCCTCTATGGTCTAGAACAATCATCTCGTACTTGGTTTGGTCGATTTACACATGTTACTCAGTTTGGCATGTGTCAATCAAAAAAGGTTCATTTAGGATTCTACCGACAGACATCAGCTGGAAGGATACTACTGGGTGTCTATGTTGATGATATTGTAATCATGAAAGACGACAACCAGAGTATTGCAGGCCTCAAAAAGTTTCTGGGAGAACAATTTCAATCCATGGATATGGGATAATTGAACTATTTTTTGGACATTGAGGTCACACGAGGTAAGCGGGACATTGTAATGTCTCAAAGGAAGTATGTATTGACATACTGAATGATGCAAGCTAAGGGAGCAACCTCACCTATGGATCTAAGTTACTTCTCGACGAGAGGGTCCTGATGACTAATCTAGATCAGTATCGATGAGTAGTTGAAAAACTCAACTACTTGGTAGTCATAACTCGTCCGGACATCTCTTTTGCAGTTAGTGTTGCAAGTAGATTTATGGCTTCTCCAAGAGTTCCACATTGGTAGATAGTTCTCAGAATCCTGTGTTATCTAGTCAAGAATCCCGGAAAAAAAATTCGGATGGAGAATCATGGACACACTCGTGTTGAGTATTTTACTGATGCTGACTGGGGTACAAGTTTGACAGATAGACGATCTACATCTGGCTACTCTGTATTTATTGGCAGAAACTTGGTGCCTTGGAAAAGCAAGAAAAATAATGTGATAGCACGATCAAGTTCAGAAGCTGAGTATCGAGCCATTACTCATGGCACAACATAGGTGTTATATAAGCATCTTCTACAAGAGTTGGGAGAAGAAGTAGGATCGAATACAGCAGATATGTGGTGTGATAATCAGTCCGCTATTCATATTGCTACCAATCCTGTATTTCATGAAAGGACGAAGCATATCGAAATAGACATCCATTTCGTCCGTGATGAGTATACAAATGGGATGATAAAATTTTACCATGTGAGGATCGGTGATCAGATAGCCGATATCTTCACGAAGCCTCTTTTAGGTCATCGGGTTCAATTTCTATGTAACAAACTATGGTCCAACTTGAGGAGGATGTTAAGTATATTAATATTATTATTAGTGGGCTTTAGTCCCACATTGCCTAGAACAAAAGAGAGAGGGGTTAGCCTCTCCTATATATGTAGCTCTACTTCATTAATAAAATTCTCCCATTATTCTACTCTACAGGTGCAAAGCTTGACCTTGTCCCGAATGAAATTGCAGTCAATCTTAATATTCTTGGTGCGCTCATGCAAGACTTACTATCATTAACATGAATAGCGCCTTTGTTTTTGCTGTAGATAAAAGCTGGAGAAGTGAGCGACAACACCAAGATTGGACAGGCTTTTCAGTCATGTTAGCTCGAAAACCACTTGTGGCATTGACTCAACTTTAGCTGAGGAACGAGTCATAATTGTCTGTTTCTTACTTTTCCAAGTGACTAGGTTGTCGTCAAAGAATGTACAATACCTGCTAGTTGATAGACGATTATCAATAGACCCTACATAGTCGGCACCAATATATGCCATACGAGAGAGCTAAGAAGATGGATGGTATGCAAATCCTCGGCCGAGGAAATTCTTGAAATATCGGAGGATATGCTAAACGTCATGAAGATGAGATTCGTAGTGCCTGCATATACTCGCCGACAGAACTAACAACAAAGGAGGTATCATGGGCGAGTAACTGTCAGGTAGATAAGTTTCAGATTGATCATCAAGGCGATACATATTTGGATTAGGAAGAAGAGTCTTAGAAGAGGAGCTAAAGTATAAAGAGCTTCAAATTGTTCTCCATTGGAGTATCAATAGGTTTAAAGCCCAAGAATCCGTAATCGTCCATAGATCCAAGCAATATTTTGCTGAGTCATAAGAAGAGGATCACTCTTGCAAGCAACCTCAATGTCCAAGAAATGGCGCAAGGGTCCAAGATCTTTGGTATAAAAGTGAGCAGAGAGAAGTGCCTTGACCTTGGAATCATCTCTAGTAAAGATAATATCGGCCACATAGATGATGAGAACCATCATGCCCTCAGTCCGATGATAAATGAAAATAAAGGAGTCAACGACACCCCAAGAAATCCAATATTTTGTGGGAATTAATGAAAAGACTTGTGATATACTGTGAGAGACTACCCCACACTGTCATAGCTAGGGTTTGTTACATATAGACTGTCTTGGTCAAGTTGCCATTAAGAAGACGTTCCTGACATCTAGTTGTTATGACAACCATCAATGATGCACATTTAGCGAATAAAACCCGAATAATAGTGAGCTTGGCGACCGACAATAATGTCTAAATAGTCAATAGCATATTGCCATATACCACTGGTAACACGAACAATAAGACGAGCCTTTAATCTTTCAGCAAAGCCATTAGGATTTATATTTGACCCATCGAAAGCCAACCCGAGATGTCCACGTGGTAAGGAAAAGTGGCATTAGACCACAAACCTGCATCTCCTTATCCATAGTGGCTCACCAATCGAGATGTTGAAGGCCTTATTCACAGAGGTAGGAGGAGATAATGAAAAAGAGTTTGGAGACAGGAGTAAGCCGATGGTACGAAAAGTAGTTGACAATTGGATGAGTATTGCATGTGTGAGATTTCTTTTGCAGCGTAATAAGTATATCACCGGGATAAAGGGTAGGCGTAGAACGAGAGATATGAGGCTATACTGCCATACGAGTGCTGTAGTATTCTGGTGGGCTTATTGCTTTGGCAATATGGCACAAGAGATAAAATAGGCCTTTGAGTCTCTGGAGGAGGAACAAATTGAGTTGCAATAAGGGGGACAAGTGGAGGCTGACCCGGAAATACAAGTGGCTGAGGAGGCTCAAATGCTCGAGTAGAAGGTGGTGCCAAAAAATAAGGCTGCTGCTCAAGAAAGGTTACATTGACATATCCTCTTCTGATCAAAGGGAGAGTAGCAGACATCTCCTTTCTGATTCCAAGAATTTGTAATAAAATATATATTTAGATACTGTGTAGAGAGTTTATTAATGGATTATGGACATAAAGGTGGAACTAAAGACTTTCGGAACCACCAAGAACAGGTCTTTAGAATGAAAGATATAGAAGGGAGACCAATGAATGAGTACATCATAAGGCATGTGATTAATCATATGACATGCCATAAGCAAACCCAAGTTCCAGTAATGACGATGAACATTCATCTAGATAAATAAGGAGCGGGCCAACTCAAATGCGAATTCTTGCATTCGAAAACACGTTCTGATTAGTATATAATCACATGACGTTTTGTGAATAATACCACCAGTGACACAAAGATTACGAAAATTTCAACTTAGATGGTCACGAGAATTGTGGATCAAATTGTTCGAAAAAATTCGAGAGAATTTCGATCATTCGAGAGAAATCATCAATAAAGTAGCAAAATAAAGTAGTATAAACTCTACAATTTGAGGGAAAAAAGATACTTGAATGTACCATAGAGAAGAAAGCCCCTGCTTTCATTAATAACAGAAAAGGAGGATCGATGATGCTTGTCCATAATACATAGTTTATATGTGAAACCCGATAGATAATTTCATAAGCATCTCTTTAAGAGTGGAGAGTAGTGGATGACTGAGATGACGATGCCAATCAATAGTCGAGACAAAGATGAGGACAAAAGGTTGAACATCCAATCTATATTACCCATTAGCTCATGGCCTTCAACATGTACAACCTAAGTGTGAAAATCTTTAACCACAAAAGATGAAAAGGTGACAAAGAGATAAGATTAACATGGAAGCAGGGAACTACCACTACTGAGCGGAGATGGAGATTTGATTGGCTCGATAGGGTTCCAGAGCCAATTGTTGTTACATCTCTTGATTAGCTACTGTAATGTATTTTGAGCTGTTATCTGATTGGTGGCATAAGTTAGAGGTAGTGTAGTCAAATGCGCACCTCGCAGCAAAGTACACCCTTTGCTTCTTGCACCTCACTAGGCAAGGCTCCTTTCTCCAGGCGCGCCTTGGAGCAAGGCGCCAACAAGAAAAGGCACGCCTAGCACGCCTTATATTTTTCTTTATTTTGTTTCTATGGGCTCACCCGACAAAAATGATAGCGATGAGAGCGTGGTGATGATGGCTATAATGATTTGATGGAGTTTGATGAAGATGATGATTGTTCTATTAGTTCTGCTTTTATTTTACAATTTGTGTTCCTTTTATTTTTTACTGTGTTAGAGAACACAAATTCTTATTAGTTTTGTTGACAGATGCTGCTCTGTGAATTTACTTGGTTATGTTTTTAACATGTTTTTGTTGGTTTTCATATGTTTGGTTTTATTTCTTACATTATATATATTTTTTGGAAATAGGATAAATTTTATTCCAAAATCAGCTCAAACAATCATACAATCATACAATCAGGAGTGGTCGTCCACCCTTCAGGTTTCCATAGCAGTTACATCGAATTCTATTTATGTAGAATTTCTATAGTAGGGGTGGTTAGCCCCTCAAAAATGCGTCGGTTTTGTTCCCTCTAGACATGCCAGACAGAAGCTGCGAGCCGTACTCTGGCCAAACCTGCCCTCTCCTTCTGCGATCTCGGATCGAGTGATGATATCTCCAATCCCCCGGCCTGTATCACATCCTCCCAGCGCTCTGCGGCTTTGCTCAGTCCAGATAGACCATGACACCTCACACTCAAAGAACAAGTGTCGCATAGACTCGTTGTCCACATCACAGAGCACACACTTCGGGTTGGGCACCTGGATCCCAAATGAGATGAGTCTGTCCCTCGTCAGCAGTCGACCAAGAAGCAACCGGTAGACACACAGCTGCATCTTACGAGCCAGACCCTTGCACCAAATGAATTCATAGTCTGCGCTCGGAGGGAAAGTGCGTCGCACAAGGTTGTAGCAGCTATGGAACTGAAATTCTCCAGTGCCTCCAGTAACCCCCGGCGGATTCCAGGTCCAACAATCTGCTGGCTGTGTCGGGTCTATCTCCATCTCACGAATGACATCTCCAAGCTCCGCCATATGTCGATAAACCTCCGGTCTCCACTCTCCATTTCTGATAATATGCTGGTAGGTCAAACCTCTACCAGCCTCTCTGTGGGTCCGGTCGTCCAGGATCTCAATCAGAGATTGGCTCTCTAACCATGGATCCCGCCAGAGGTCAGTTCCAGCTCCATCACTCATAGTCCTCCGGATGGCTGATTTGAGTACAGCTCTATGACGTAGAAACTGCTTGAAAGTGACAGAATAATTGTTGTTGAGGGAGCAGGTCCAGAAGTTGCCCCCTTCACATACCGACTGTACATCCAATCAGCCCATAATGACAACACCCTTGATGAACCTCCAGGCCAGCTTCACAGCAGAGGCCTCCCTAACAGACAGCATGGGTCGAAGCCCTACTCCACCTCCTCCCGAGGTCGGCAGAGCTGCTCCCAAGATATCGCATGCATGCCCTCCCTCCAGATGAAGTTGGCACAAATGTTCTACACCTTCCGGATGGTGGCGACAGGAACTAGAATAGACTGGAGCCAGAAGAGTGCCAGTGCCGAGATGACCGATCTAACTAGCTTAATGCGTCCTCCAAACGATAGGCCAGTAACCTGCCATCCTTCAACTCTCCTCTGAGCATACTCCACCAGACTGTGACAGTCAAGGTCCAGAGCATAATTAACTGTCAAAGGTACTCCTAGATATTTCATCGGGAGATTGCTTCTCTCAACTCCCAAAGCTTCACTCGTTCCTCCTTCAGAGAGCATAGGGAGCTGAAGTAGACACGACTCTTCTCTCGGTTCATTTGGAGTCCAGTAAGAGCCGACATTTCTCCCATAATCTCATAGATCGTGGTCATTCCTCCCATGGAGGGGTAGAGGATGTCACGTGATGCCGCACGAGCCTAGATTGCGCTCGTGCAAGGCGGGTTCCATAACGGCCGATTACAGCGGCTGCGACAGGGTCGTCGCACAGAAATCCGAAGCAGAGACATTGAATAACAGCAGTGGAAATTTAGAATAAAACACAAGTCATTTAAAAGATGCATTTTATTTATATTAAAACAAGGACTACAATAGGGTGCAAGGCCAAGATTACAATCACTCAAACTCACTCTTCTCACATTACAAGTCACTCAGCTCTCTCATCTCTCAATACATGTCTCGAGCCAGCGGATGCTTCAGATAGGCGACGTCTATACATTATGTCCCGTATAAGTCCAGACTCTACGCAGTCGCACGCCTCGAGTCGCCAAGGAACTTCGTGTCCCGACGCATCCAAGCGAGCTCCGCGGGCTTCTACCTGTTCCTGCACATAAATACTGTGTGGGTGTCAGTACTCAATTGTACTGGTGTAATGAGCTCCTCGCCCACCTATACAAAACCAACACGTTCATTTACTTTGTGCAACAAAATTCCTTTACGGTTGTCTTTCTACTCTTGCCTTAGGATCAGTTTTAGGACCTAGACGCCATGGCCTATTTTGTGTCTCTAGACCATCTCGTGCTTGCGACAACAACGTCAACTCATACTTTGCCTCTAGACCCTTCTCGTACCGACAACGTTAACCTATCAAGTCGTGCTTGCCTTTCGGCCCATAATCAGAGACGCAACTACACGATAACTTCATTTCCATGTGACCGTGTACAAGTCTTTATTAAGGCCGTGCCTCACAACTCAGTGAAACTTAACCATATCGCCGCCTCGCGGCCCTTGCTACTTTGATCAGCAACTGACCCAATCGAGACTTGTGAACTTAGTGTCACTTAACCAACTTTGTCTTGCGGCGATTCCTGACTTAAACCCGAGACGACTCAAATCCAACTTGTGCAACTGTATGCCAACAACTTAAGACTCGACGCCACATCTCGTGCCGAAGCACGTCGCCTATGTTGAAGCCAAATCTTTGGCCCAAACATTGTGTTCTAACTGTACACACATTCAACGAGACTCAATCCAAAGGCACACACGCGGATTGCCACTCTTGTTGACACATCTATATGAGGTCACTAGCATAACAAGCTATCCTGGCTGTATAGTTTTGTTAATCGGGGTCCTTTCAACGCGCGTAGCGAGCCCCGTGGAAAGTCTCTGCACCTGTGCTAGAACCTTATGCACGACTATACCATGTTTCCTCCAACGCCGTCGGTGCCGACCGTGCCGTGGCCTCGGATAGCCGCTCGAGGAAACTTCTTACTTGTCGACAAGTTGTCCATGACCATGCAAGACTCAACTCGAACTGATGTCTCACACAGTCATTCTTCTTCCAATGTTACCATCCCTTCAGGACCAAGCTCAAGGCTTCTAACATTTGAAATTCTTCGACGACCCACGTTCGCGAGCCTTCTCCCTTGTTGCTCTATTCTTATTACTCAACTCAGGAATGCCTATCGAAAGCTCTTTTTCCAAACTCACTTTATATCAACCGTGACTCGTGTCTTAAACACTAAGTCCGTGACATCGTGCCTTAGCCAACTGTGTTCTACGCGACACTATCACCCAAGTTATACTTCATACGATGGGCCTTGGAATCGTAGGACCAAGTATTTTGACAACCGCAGAAAACATGGAACAGTGCTTAGAACTCCCTCAATCGCCTAGCATACTTAGCCAAACTCAATCGAGCCTACAACTTAACCCGTAGGACGAGCAAAGGCTATGCCAAGCCTTGCATCGTAGAACCGTGCATGTTTTATCAAGCATTTATGCGTGCGACGCCTATGACTTAGGCTAATTCCAACTTGGTGACAACTTAAACCAGCTTTCTTCTCCCAAGCCACGGGACGAAGGGACGAGTGTTATTTTGAAAGACCTCGTGTAAGGATTCTAAGTCGACCGTGGGATCTTGTTCCTTTACTAACTCAATTGACCCGACTTAGGATTATTTCCTTAGCTATGTGGATTCGTCTATTTTATTATCAAGCCTACTTGTGCATTTGAAAATATGCGATTTGTTATGTATAGGCCAAGATGAGGCAAGTTCACCGAAACTACCCCACCTGAGCGAGGGGTCGCCTCGACCGACGATGTCTCCGAGCAAGCCATTGCAAGGCCAAGTCCGAACGCCGTCGACGTTTCGATTCCTTCGATTGACTGAGAGGGACGGGGCACTACATCATATACCACTTAGAAAAAGTTTCGTCCTCGAAACTAACTGAGTACTTACTCATCGATTTATCATTCGAAAGTTCAACGACTCTCGCGTACATTTCTCCTATGCATTTCTCAAATCCGAGCCACGCTCGTGCTACCCACAATCGTTTTTTCAAAACTCACGATCTCAAAATCCTCGACACTTTCCCATTCCTCAAGTCTCACTTGAATTCAACATATCACTTAGTTGGATCGTGCACATATTTTAGGCGTCCCAAAAAATACATGTATTTCAGCCAAGCCTCGTGATAGAGAATCCGCCATCACCACTCGAGTCGGATCGTGCACATATTCGGACGTCCCTGATATACGTACATGTCAACCGAGCCTCATGAGTAGTGCCTCCACAATTCCTATTGCTCCGCACCGGGACTTCTGTCTAACCACTAGGCTATGTCTTTAGGCTAAAGTCATCCGTAAATTTTGGAATCATAGTTCCCAAACAACAATATCAACACTGACCCCATCCTAAGGTCAAACCAAGTTGATAGTACGGGATTTTCTACCCAAGCTCGCATCACTCCGATTTCTAAACATCGAGCATCGATTTCCTACACGCATCCCAACCTTCGTCGCACGGGGTCTGAGTCATTCAGCAAAGCCATCCTACGATAGCTCACGTTTCAATCAATCCTCGACATCTTAATATCGCTCGTCCATCATGCCATTTCGCATAGTCTATTTCCGCGAATCCGTTCGATATAGTCCACCTATCGATTCTTCCCAAGTCAAGTCTGCTACGACACAATTTGTCGCTAAACCATAATTCTCATTCCTTATTTCCTAAGTTCATCACAATTCACGTAATCGATCGCAAGGTCGTGTTGAATTAACAATATGCTACGCCCCGATCTCACGCGAGTCCGATTATCCACGGTAGGCATGAAATCACCATGCAACGCTCCCACAGAATAATCATCCTCATCGGGACGTAAATCTTGTTTTGTGTCTCGACTAATCGTTCTCGATACGCGGATTGGACTTATTCAATCCTCAAGTTTACTCAATTATCAATCGCAAGTCCAAACATCCTCGAATTTTTCTTCGCATCAAACCAACAAGTCGAGACAATCAAAGTTGCCGCGTCCTGATTTTTCGAGCTCGATCATTCCCGCGACATGAATCTCCATGTCAGCGCTCACACGGAACGATCGCCCTAAATCCGACGCAATGCATGTGCGAGGCTAGAGTTGCGCTCGCGCAAGACAAGAATGTCGACGCTGTGGTTATCCGCGTAACCATCAAGACACTTCTGTTTTCATCCACATTTATTTCAATCAAAATCCTAAATGTAGCATCCGTCATAACAATAGCACTTGCACGATCGTCATTCCTCGAATTAGAGTGCCCCCGAGTTATCGCATATCGATCTTTGATACGCCTCAATACCATCGATGATATGCGCAACCTGACGATCTTTCTTTGCAACGAATTTCGAGCCGTGCAAATGATGCTATCGTCCGACTGAATAATTTCCTCGACATTCAAATTCAAGTTCGATCATTATCCCTCGAATCATTCACAACATCAAATTCCTCAAACCCAAGTTCGTGTATTGTTCATCCGTCTATCTTAAGTCATCGAGCAACATTTTTCTTCAAATCACATCATTTCTTGCTAACTCAAATCATCTTACAGCATCCATCCCGATTTCTTAAAGTTATTCTTAAATATTTGAATCATTTCCATGCATGCTATCATCTGATCGTGCTAACTTTTCGTATACGATTCTTATCGATTTCCTCGATCGAGTCATCCATTCGCACACAACTTTTTTTCGATTCAGTTTCACCTACTCAATCATTTTTGCGTTTCATACTCGCGCAATCCTCAAATCGCGTGTGTCACGCCCCGCTCCCGTAGGAGCGATCGTCCTCGCTAAGGCGTGATGCCGCACGAGCCTAGATTGCGCTCGTGCAAGGCGGGTTCCATAACGGCCGATTTCAGCAGCTGCGACGGGGTCGTCGCACAGAAGTCCCGTGCAGAGACATTGAATAATAGCAGCGGAAATTAGAACAAACACAAGTCATTCAGAAGAAACTCTTTTATTGATATTGAAACAAAGGTTACAGTGGGGCGCAAGGTCAATATTACAATCACTCAAGCTCACTCATCTCACATTTACAAGTCACTCAGCTCTCTCTCATCTCTCAGTTACAAGTCTTGAGCCAGCGGATGCTTTGGAAGGCGATGTCCATACATTATGTTCTGTATAAGTCTTTACTCCATGCGCTGCACGCTTCGAATCGCCAAGGGACTCCGTGCCTCGACGCATCCAAGCGAGCTCCGCGCCACGAGCTTCTACCTGTGCCTGCACATGGAAACTATGTGGGTGTCAGTACTCAACTGTACTGGTGGAATGAGCTCCTCGCCCACCCATACAAACCCAACACGTTTGATTTACTTTGTGCAACATAGTCACTTCTTATCGATTGTCTTTCTAGTCTTGCCTTAGGATCAATTTTATGACCGACGCCTTGCTTATTTTGTGTCTTTAGACCATCCCGTGCTCGCAACATCAATGTTAACTCAACAACGTTAACCTATCAAGTCGTGTTTGCCTTACGGCCAAAATCAGAGACGCAACTACGCGATAGTACCCAATTCCTTGTGACCGTGCTACATATACATCATACCGTGCCTCACAACTAAATGTGACTCAATCGCATCGCCGCCTTGCGGCCCTTTGCTGCTAACTCATCATCCGACCCAATCCAAGACTTGTGGGCTAAGTGCCACTCGACCAACTTTGCCTTGCGGCGTTTCCTGACTTAGACTCAAGACAACTCAAACCAACTTATGCAACTTATATGCCGACAACTTAAGACCGACGCCGCATCTAGTGCCGAAGCACGTCGCCTATGTTGATGCCAAATCTTAGGACCAAACCTTGTGTTCTAACTGTACACACATCCAACTGACTCAATCCAAAGGCACATACGCGGATTGCCGCCCGTGCCGACCCATCTATATGAATTGGTCACTAACATCACAAGCTATCCTGGACTATAGCCTTGCCATTCGGCGACCCTTTCAGCGCAAGTAGCTAGCCCCGCTGAAAGTTTCCGAATGACCCGAGCGGTTCGTCCAGCTACGGCTATACCGTGTTTCCCTCCGGAACGCCGCGGTCCCATGGCGCCCAGGGTTGTCGCGCGTGGAAACTCCTCCTTGTCGACAAGTTGTCCAATGACCATGCAAGACTCGACACAGACTGACGTCTCACACAGTCATTCCTCTTCCAATGTTACCATCTCTTTCAAAACCAATATCAAACCATCTATCATTTGAGACCCCTCGACGACCCACGGTCGCGAGCATTCTTTCTATCATTTGAGACCCCTCGACGACCCACGGTCGCGAGCATTCTTTCCATGTTACCATATCATTTCATTCAACTCAATGCCTATTCGATAGTCCTTCCTCCAAAACTCATTCAATCAACCGTGGTTCCTGCCTTAACATTAGGTCCGTGCATCGTGCCTCAAACCGACTTCCGTTCTACGCGACGCTATCGCCCAAGTCATAATTTATATGACGGGCCTTGGGATCGTGGGACTATTTAACCTGACAACCGCAGAATGAGTGGGACAGCACTTCGAATGACTTAGGTCGACCGACATAACTTTGCCTAACTTACTCAAGCCTACAACTTAACGAGCAAAGGCCGCGTCAAGTCTTGCCTCGATGGAACGTGCCGTGCACGCGTTCAACTTTGAACGACCAAGTCATTTGGGTGCCTAGACTTATGGCACAAGCTGTGCAAGCAACTTAACTCATGGGGCAAGCCAAGGCTATGCCAAGCCTTGGACGACAGGACCGTGCATGCTTTATGAAGCATTTCATGCGGACGACGCCTATGACTTAGGCTATGTACATAACTTCGCCGACTCAACCAACTTTCCTTCTCCCAAGCCACGGGACGAAGGATCGAGTGTCATTTTTAAAGCACGCCGTGCACCAACTCTAAGCCGACCGTTGGACCATTCCATATTCTAACTCAATTCGATCCGTCGGGATTATTCCCTTTAGCTATGTGGATTCGTCTCTTTTATTATCAAGCCTACTTGTGCAAGTTGAAAACATGCGATTTATTATGTGAAGGCTAAGATGAGGCAAGTTCACCGAAACTACCCCACCTAAGCGAGCGGTCGCTTCGACCGAGCGATGTCTTCGAGTAGCCGTTGCAAGGCTAAGTCCGAACGCCGTTGGCATTTTGATTCTGCCGATTGACTGAGCGGGACGGGGCACTACATCATACAACACTCAGAAAAAGTTTCGTCCTCGAAACTAACTGAGTACACTTATCGACTTATCACCTTACTCAACATTCAAGACTCTCGCACACACTACGTCTATGCGTTTTCTCAATCCGAGCCACGCTCGTGCTACCCTCGATCTTTCCTTCAATACAATTTCAAAATCCTCGACACTTTTCCAATCCTCAAGTCTCACTTGATTCAGCGTATCACTTAGTTTGGATCGTGCACATATCTAGGCGTCCCCAAAATACATGCATTTCAACCAAGCCTTGTGATAGTGAACCAAATTCCATCTATCGATCCATCCACTCAATCCTTTGAAATCAATCCTACCGATGCTAACTCTCGCAACATGGACATCTCGCCTAGCCGCTAGGCAATCTCTTTAGGCTAAAGTCAATTGTCAGTATTGGAATCACAGTTCCCAAACAACGATATCAACACTGACCCCATCCTAAGGTCAACCAAGTTGATAGTACGGGATTTTCTACCCAAACTCGCATCACTCCGACTTCTAAACATCGAGCATCAATTCCCTACGCACATCCTAATAATTGTCGCACGGGGTCCGAGTCGTTCAGCAAAGTCATCCTACGATAATTCACGTTCATCCAATCCTCGACAAGAACATATCGCTCGTTCATCGAACCGTTTCGCATAGTCTTATCTCTTTGAACACGTTCGACATAATCCGCCTATCAATCCTTCCAATTCAAGCACGCTACGACGTAATTCATCGCTAAACCATAATTTCATATTCCTCATTTCCTAAGTCATCTATTCCAATTCACGTAATCGATCGTGAGGTCATCTGACTTAACAATACGTTGCGCCCCGATCTCACGCGAGTCAGATTAGCCACGGTGGGCACGAATCACCATGCACGCTCCCGCGAGATAATCATTCTCATCGGGATGTAACTCTTGTTTTGTGTCTAGACTAATTCGTTCTTGATGCGCGGATTGGATTTACTCCATCCTCAAGTTTATTCAATCATCAATCGCGAGTCCTACTAATCCTCGAATTTACCTTCGCGTCAAGCCAACAAGTCGGAACAATCAACGTTGCCGCGTCCTGATTTTCCGAGTTCGATCATTCCCGCGACATGAATCACCATGTCAGCGCTCACGCGGAACAATCGTCCCAAATCCGACGCAACGCATGTGCGAGGCTAGAGTTGCGCTCGCGCACAAGATCGTCGACGTTGTGGCTATCAACGTAACCATCAAGACACGATCATTTTCATCCAACATTCATCTCGATCAAAATCCTAAGTATCGCATCCAACCGAACAATACCACTTGCACGATCGTCATTCGCCGAGTCAGAGTACCCCCGAGTTATCGCATATCGATTTTTGATACGCCTCAATACCATCGACGATATACGTAACCTGACGATCTTCCTTTGCAACCAATTTCGAGTCGTGCGAATGATGCCATCGTCCGACTGGATAATTTCCTCTCATTCAAATTCAAGTTTGATCATTATCCCTCGATTCATTCACAACATCAATTTCTTCAAACCAAACTCACGTATCGTTCATCCCTCCATCTTAAGTCATCGACCAATGTATTTTCTCAATCGCATCGTCCCTTTGTTAACTCAATCATCGAGCAACATTCAATCCAATCCTTAAAGTCATTTTCAAACATTCGAATCAAACTTTTCATGCACGCTATCTTCTCGTCGTGCTAACTTTTTCTATACGATCCGTATCAATTTCCTCGATCAAGTCATCCATTTGTACACCCTAACTTTTTCCTCAATTCGATTTCACCTACTCAATTATTCTTGCGTTTCATACTTCGCATAATCCTCAATCCCGTGCACGTTCCGTGCGCGTCAATTTCTAAGTTGTTCGAATCCACTTATCAAACTTCCAGACAACGACTCATTCAATCGTACCCAATCTAAGGCTTTGCATATGTGCGACACTTGCTGCTAGACTCATCGACACCCCGAATCCTCAATCGATCGATCGACATCCCTGAGCCTATCGCATACACCACTCAGGGATGAAGTCATTCAACAAATCCTCAAAACTATCATTCGATTCACAATCGACTTCTTTAAATTTTCCATTCGAACTATTCCTCGATTTCCAAGCACGCTCATCTATATCGCATCGACGTTATCGTCCCTCGATAGCACCCCTATCGATAGTCATCTTAATTTACTCAATCGAGTTCAACTAATTCTTGCTCGACACTATTCAATTCCCGTACTCGACTTTTCTAAGGTCGACGCAACTTTGGTGTATATGTCCAGCCCGACTTAGCCAACTGTGCTTACGCGAACCATCTTTTTGTTTTGTTGTCAAAAACTGTTCTCCTATGTTTTGCAAAATAGATAGACTTATTGTATAGACATCCCGTGGGACAATTGAGAGAGAGCGCACCAACGATATCAACTTGCGGAAGCAACAGAGTTAAAGAATTCAATCGATAGTCCAAGGACGTAAAGCCGTGCTTTGATACCATTATGTCACGTCCCGCTCCCGTAGGAGCGATCGTCCTCGCTAAGGCGTGATGCCGCACGAGCCTAGATTGCGCTCGTGCAAGGCGGGTTCCATAACGGCCGATTTCAGCGGCTGCGACGGGGTCGTCGCACAGAAGTCCCGTGCAGAGACATTGAATAATAGCAGCGTAAATTAGAACAAACACAAGTCATTCAGAAGAAACTCTTTTATTGATATTGAAACAAAGGTTACAGTGGGGCGCAAGGCCAATATTACAATCACTCAAGCTCACTCATCTCACATTTACAAGTCACTCAGCTCTCTCATCTCTCAGTTACAAGTCTTGAGCCAGCGGATGCTTTGGAAGGCGATGTCCATACATTATGTCCTGTATAAGTCTTTACTCCATGCGGCCGCACTCTTCGAATCGCCAAGGGACTCCGTGCCTCGACGCATCCAAGCGAGCTCCGCGCCACGAGCTTCTACCTGTGCCTGCACATGGAAACTATGTGGGTGTCAGTACTCAACTGTACTGGTGGAATGAGCTCCTCGCCCACCCATACAAACCCAACACGTTTGATTTACTTTGTGCAACATAGTCACTTCTTATCGATTGTCTTTCTAGTCTTGCCTTAGGATCAATTTTATGACCGACGTCTTGCTTATTTTGTGTCTTTAGACCATCCCGTGCTCGCAACATCAATGTTAACTCAACAACGTTAACCTATCAAGTCGTGTTTGCCTTACGGCCAAAATCAGAGACGCAACTACGCGATAGTACCCAATTCCTTGTGACCGTGCTACATATCCATCATACCATGCCTCACAACTCAATGTGACTCAATCGTATCGCCGCCTTGCGGCCCTTTGCTACTAACTCATCATCCGACCCAATCCAAGACTTGTGGGCTAAGTGCCACTCGACCAACTTTGCCTTGCGGCGTTTCCTGACTTAGACTCAAGACAACTCAAACCAACTTATGCAACTTATATGCCGACAACTTAAGACCGACGCCGCATCTAGTGCCGAAGCACGTCGCCTATGTTGATGCCAAATCTTAGGACCAAACCTTGTGTTCTAACTGTACACACATCCAACTGACTCAATCCAAAGGCACATACGCGGATTGCCGCCCGTGCCGACCCATCTATATGAATTGGTCACTAACATCACAAGCTATCCTGAACTATAGCCTTGCCATTCGGCGACCCTTTCAGCGCAAGTAGCTAGCCCCGCTGAAAGTTCCCGAATGACCCGAGCGGTTCGTCCAGCTACGGCTATACCGTGTTTCCCTCCGGAACGCCGCGGTCCCATGGCGCCCAGGGTTGTCGCGCGTGGAAACTCCTCCTTGTCGACAAGTTGTCCAATGACCATGCAAGACTCGACACAGACTGACGTCTCACACAGTCATTCCTCTTCCAATGTTACCATCTCTTTCAAAACCAATATCAAACCATCTATCATTTGAGACCCCTCGACGACCCACGGTCGCGAGCATTCTTTCTATCATTTGAGACCCCTCGACGACCTACGGTCGCGAGCATTCTTTCCATGTTACCATATCATTTCATTCAACTCAATGCCTATTCGATAGTCCTTCCTCCAAAACTCATTCAATCAACCGTGGTTCCTGCCTTAACACTAGGTCCGTGCATCGTGCCTTAAACCGACTTCCGTTCTACGCGACGCTATCGCCCAAGTCATAATTTATATGACGGGCCTTGGGATCGTGGGACTATTTAACCTGACAACCGCAGAATGAGTGGGACAATACTTCGAATGACTTAGGTCGACTGACATAACTTTGCCTAACTTACTCAAGCCTACAACTTAACGAGCAAAGGCCGCGTCAAGTCTTGCCTCGATGGAACGTGCCGTGCACGCGTTCAACTTTGAACGACCAAGTCATTTGGGTGCCTAGACTTATGGCACAAGCTGTGCAACGCAACTTAACTCATGGGGCAAGCCAAGGCTATGCCAAGCCTTGCACGACAGGACCGTGCATGCTTTATGAAGCATTTCATGCGGGCGACGCCTATGACTTAGGCTATGTACATAACTTCGCCGCCTCAACCAACTTTCCTTCTCCCAAGCCACGGGACGAAGGATCGAGTGTCATTTTCAAAGCACGCCGTGCACCAACTCTAAGCCGACCGTTGGACCATTCCATATTCTAACTCAATTCGACCCGTCGGGATTATTCCCTTTAGCTATGTGGATTCGTCTCTTTTATTATCTAGCCTACTTGTGCAAGTTGAAAACATGCGATTTATTATGTGAAGGCTAAGATGAGGAAAGTTCACCGAAACTACCCCACCTAAGCGAGCGGTCGCTTCGACCGAGCGATGTCTTCGAGTAGCCGTTGCAAGGCTAAGTCCGAACGCCGTTGGCGTTTTGATTCTGCCGATTGACTGAGCGGGACGGGGCACTACATCATACACCACTCAGAAAAAGTTTCGTCCTCGAAACTAACTGAGTACACTTATCGACTTATCACCTTACTCAACATTCAAGACTCTCGCACACACTACGCCTATGCGTTTTCTCAATCCGAGCCACGCTCGTGCTACCCTCGATCTTTCCTTCAATACAATTTCAAAATCCTCGACACTTTTCCATTCCTCAAGTCTCACTTGATTCAGCGTATCACTTAGTTTGGATCGTGCACATATTCTAGGCATCCCCAAAATACATGCATTTCAACCAAGCCTTGTGATAGTGAACTCAATTCCATCTATCGATCCATCCACTCAATCCTTTAAAATCAATCCTACCGATGCTAACTCTCGCACTCGACTCTTCTAATGTCGATGCAACTTTGGTGTATATGTCCAGCCCGACTTAGCCAACCGTGCTTCACGTGAACCATCTTTTTGTTTTTGTCAAAAACTGTTTTCCTACGTTTTGCAAATTATATAGACTTATTGTATGGACATCCCGTGGGACATTTGAGAGAGCGCACCAACGATATCAATTTGCGGAAGCAACATTCAGAGTTCGCGAAAACATCAGAGTTAAAAATTCAATTAAAAGTTCAAGGACGTAAAGTCGTGCTCTGATACCATTATGTCACGTCCCGCTCCTGTAGGAGCTATCGTCCTCGCTAAGACATGATGCCGCACGAGCCTAGATTGCGCTCGTGCAAGGCGGATTCCATAACGACCGATTACGGCGGCTGTGACGGGGTCGTCGCACAGAAGCCCGAAGCAGAGAAATTGAATAACAGCAGTGAAAATTTAGAACAAACACAAGTCATTCAAAAGATGCATTTTATTGATATTGAAGCAAGAATTACAATAGGGCGCAAGGCCAAGATTACAATCACTCAGGCTCACTTTTCTCACATTACAAGTCACTCAGCTCTCTCTCATCTCTCAATACATGTCTTGAGCCAGCGGATGCTTCAGATAGACGACGTCCATATATTATGTCCCGTATAAGTCCAGACTCCACGCAGCCGCCCGTCTCGAATTGCTAAGGAACTTCGTGCCTCGACGCATCCAAGCAAGCTCCGCGCCACGAGCTTCTACCTGTTCCTGCACATAAACACTGTGTGGGTGTCAGTACTTAACTGTACTGGTGGAATGAGCTCCTCGCCTACCCATACAAAACCAAAACGTTCATTTACTTTGTGCAACAAAATCCCTTTACGGTTGTCTTTCTACTCTTGCCTTAGGATCAGTTTTAGGACCTTGACGCCTTGGCCTGTTTTGTGTCTCTATACCATCTCGTGTTTGCGACAACAACGTCAACTCATACTTTGCCTCTAGACTCTTCTCGTACCGACAACGTTAACCTATCAAGTCGTGCTTGCCTTTCGGCCCATAATCAGAGACGCAACTACACGATATGAATTTCCATGTGACCGTGCTACAAGTCCTTATTAAGGCCGTGCCTCGCAACTCAGTGAGACTTAACCATATCGCCGTCTCGCGTCCCTTGCTTCTTTAATCACCAACTGACCCAATCGAGACTTGTGAACTTAGTGTCACTTAACCAACTTTGCCTTGCGGCGATTCCTGACTTAAACCCGAGACGACTCAAATCCAACTTGTGCAACTCTATGCCAACAACTTAAGACTCGACGCCACATCTCGTGCCGAAGCATGTCGCCTATGTTGAAGCCAAATCTTAGGTCGAAACATTGTGTTCTAACTGTACACACATTCAACTCGACTCAATCCAAAGGCACACGTGAATTGTCGCCCTTGCCGACACATCTATATGAGGTCACTAGCAGATCAAGCTATCCTGGACGTATAGTTTTGTTAATCGGGGTCCTTTCAACGCGAGTAGCGAGCCTCGTGGAAAGTCCCCGTTTAACCTGTGCTAAAACCTTATGCACGACTATACCCTGTTTCCTCCTAGGCCGAGTCGGTGCCGTGGCCTCGGATAGCCGCTCGAGGAAACTTCTTACTTGTCAACAAGTTGTCCATGACCATGCAAGACTCGACTCGAACTGACGTCTCACACAGTCATTCTTCTTCCAATGTTACCATCCCTTCAGGACCAAGCTCAAGGCTTCTAACATTTGAGATCCCTCGACGACCCATGGTCGCGAGCCTTCTCCTTTGTTGCTCTATTCTTATTACTCAACTTAGGAATGCCTATCGAAAGCCCTTTTTCCAAACTTACTTTAAATCAACCGTGGCTCATGCCTTAAACACTAAGTCCGTGACATCGTGCCTTAGCCAATTGTGTTCTACGCGACACTACCACCCAAGTCATACTTCATACGATGGGCCTTGGAATCGTGGGACCAAGTATTTTGACAACCGTAGAAAACATGGGACAGTGCTTAGAACTCCCTCAATCGCCTAGCATACTTAGCCTAATTCAATCGAGCCTACAACTTAACCCGTGTGACGAGCAAAGGCTATGCCAAGCCTTGCATCGTGGAACCGTGCATGCTTTATCAAGCATTTATGCGTGCGACGCCTATGACTTAGGCTAATTCCAACTTGGGGACAACTTAAACCAGCTTTCTTCTCTCAAGCCACGGGACGGAGGGACGAGTGTTATTTTGAAAGCCCTCGTTCAACGATTCTAAGCTGACCGTGGGACTTGTTCCTTTTCTAACTCAATTGACCCGACTTGGGATTATTCCCTTAGCTATGTGAATTCGTCTCTTTTATTATCAAGCCTACTTGTGCATTTAAAAACATGTGATTTATTATGTGAAGGCTAAGATGAGGCAAGTTCACCGAAACTACCCCACCTGAGCGAGGGGTCGCCTCGACCGAGCGATATCTCCGAGCAAGCCGTTGCAAGGCTAAGTCCGAACACCGTCGGCGTTTCGATTCCTCCGATTGATTGGGCGGGACGGGGCACTATAGAGGAAAACTAGGAGGTCATCAGCATAGATGAGATGAGTAAGGAGGCTCAATCCTCCTAAACAGCGGGACCAGCCACCCACTATGAACCGGCTTATCCACCAGACATGTGAAGTACTCCATGACGAGTGTGAACAAGTAAGGAGACAGGGGGTCGCCTTGTCGGAGTCCTCGGTTGCTGCGGAAGAACCCATACGAAGTACCCTGGATGAGTATCTCTAGGTAGGGGTCGAGATGCACTCCCTAATCCTCGCAACCCATCGCTCGTCGAAACCCATGGCTAGCATCAGGTGGCACAGGAAGTCCCTATTGACCATGTCATAGGCCTTCCTCAAGTCCAGCTTCACACAGCCTTCTCCCCTCCTGGTTTATTGAACCCTCTCACCATCTCATGTGCCAGAAGACTATGCTCAGCAATTGATCTCCCCTTCTCAGCAATTGATCTCCCCTTTATGATGGCCGCCTGGTTCAGAGAGACCAAGTCCTGCATAATCTCCTCCATGCGTCGGCACATAAGGTGCGTAATTATTTGTAAAGATAATTACAGCACGCTATAGGCCGAAAGTCCGCCAGCGAGATCGCTCCTTCCTTTTTCGGCACGAGGGTCAGGAAGGTATGATTAAGCTCCTTCAGCAACTTCCCCTCAGAGAAGAACTCTTGGACCGCCTCTAGCACCGTTACCTTCAGGGCATCCCAGTGGCGTTTGTAGAGATCACTACTGAAACCATCCGGCCCCGGAGCCTTGTTGGGATCCGCCTTCTTGATGATAGCCTCCACCTCCTCCGTAGTGACCGACGCGAGTAACTGGCTATTCCCATTGGGCGTCACCAGCTTCTTTGTAATAATATCCGGAAACACAGAGAGATAGTCAGTCTGAAAGTATAGCTCTGAGTAATACCTGACAACCTCCCCTTGGTTCTTCGACGGTTCTCTAACCAGTTTGCCCTCACCATCAAGTAGATGAGAGAGACTATTTCTATGTTGTCTGGTCCGGATCACTTCATTGAAGAACTTGGAGTATCTGTCCCCTTCCCCTTCCTTGAGCCAGGAGCATTTAGCGCGCTGGGTTGCACTAATCTCCTTCTGCAGTCGGAGGATGTTGACCTCCCCAATCAACTCCTTCTCCCGTGCTGCTAAGGACTCAACCAGTATATCAGTTTGCATGGAGTTCTGGATGTCCCTGAATTTCGCCTTCTTGTCATCCAGGGAGGGCTTGGGCATTATTTTCACCCAACTCCGGATAGCCTTCTTTGTGCGCTTGAGGATGTAGACCATACGGAACTGAGCTGTGCCCCCTTGCTGGCTAAGCAGACCCTCTCCTACCGTCTCGACATAACCTCCAGGGAGAAACCAACTGTTGTTGTACCGGAAAGGCCGCGACTTCCAGGTAGGCCGTTCTGTGAAGCCGACCCTGATAGGGGAATGATCACTCGTCCCAGCAGCCAGACGTCTGCCACAGAATTTGGAAAGCACCGGTACCACTCCCCATTTTTCAGAGCTCTGTCCAGCTGACAAGCCACTCTGTTGGCAACAGCTTTGTTATGCCAAGTCCAGATGTGTCCCGTTTGTTTCAAGCCCTGAAGGCCCATCTGAAGAAGACACCTCTGGAAATCGTACAGGATCGGATCTAGAACAGGTCTGCCTCCCACCTTCTCCTTTCGGTGAAGAAGAGTGTTGAAGTCACCCATCAGGAGCAGCGGAAGATGTAATGAGTCAGCAGTTGCAGCCACTTTAGCGATATCCTGCCAAAAACCCACCCGACGCTGTCTGTCATTATGGCCATAGATCGCCCCTAGCAAGAACCTGAAACCATCTTTATTGGAAAGGGAGATTGCTTTCAGCTGCTCCATCATCAAGACCATATCCCCGTCCAAGCTGTTGCTATTGCATCTGACCCAGATCCTAGCCATGTCATACAACGCCAAATTATGATGTTGGGACCAATGGGGGGAGTCCGTCGGGATAATGTCTTCTCTCCTTTAATCTTAGTCTCCCGCAGTACAGAGATGTCGCACTTCTCTCTGCGTAGGACCTCACATGTCTCTCTCCATCTCCCTAAGGAGCATGCACCCCTGACGTTCCAGGAGATTACCGCCATTAATTATTAAGATGATGGTTCCCCTGAACACCTTCTGGACCAGTACTCGAGGATGGTACCATGTCCGTCAACACCATGTCCTCCTCCACCCCAGACGAGATGGGATGCTGGTTCGCCGTTTTGGAGATCATCAGGGTCCAAGCCGGGTTGTCCACACAAAGCGGCTCACCGTGGCTAGGTGACCGGCCTAACCCCTGGGGGTGTCCGCCGCGTAGGGGCCAGCATGTCTCTTCCTGCTATACACTCTCTCCTCGGAAGTACCTCCATCTCCTCTATGCTCTCGTCCCGATGCCGACATGCCTCTGGTAGCTATACTCCTCTGAGCGGTAAAAGTGATCATAGTCCCACTGGGGTGTACCAGCTGAGGCAGGACAGTCACCATAGCCCCACTGGTGGTCGCTGTCTGAGGTGAGATAGTCAGACTCAGCCCACTTGCATCCTCTATTATTCGGTCCCCCTCCTGCAGGACCCCCTCGGCGCTCACGTCCCCACTAGTAGTCTCCGTCACCCTGGATGTTCCAAGTTCCTCAGCTGGCCCTGGTGGGGTCACCGTCTTCTGTCCTCCGGAAGCGTAAGCGCTAACGAGGTGCCCAAAACAGGCACAATGTGAACAGGTAGGTGGAACCCATTCATACTCAACTTTCTGGGTTAGAACCTCTCCAGAAGCGACTTTTATACTCCAACAAGCTCGGGAGCTCTCCATCGGCCCTGATCTCCACGAACATCCAAGCATACATCAGTCTCGACCGAAATGTTGTAGCATCGTCAGCCTTAATCGGTTTGTCCACCAAGCTGGCAACCCTCATGAGCAAAGGGATACTCCAATACCTGACCGGGAACTCCGGAAAGCGGATCCAAACAGGGATAGCATTAAGGACTTCCTTCTCACACCGCAACTCCGGAGTCCACTCCTTCAGAATGATTAGCCTGCCATCAAACGTCTAAGGCCCTCCCTGGATAATCCTGGTGACGTCTTCCGCCAGTCCGAACTTCACATAGTAGCCATTTCTCTCACAAATATCTCCATACTTTCTTTAGGCTACCAAACACGTGCCGCATACGTCCAGATCTGCCCATAGGAGGGCTTGTTCCCCAGCACGTACAAGACCAGTGTGTTCTCCCAGAAAGTTGTCACCTTCGCAATCTCCTCGCAGGAAACGAGGCTCGAAAGCCACTCTCTACCTTCTTTGGTGGCACGTACTCCATGGATGCTGGACATTTGGGTCCCACTGGCTTACATATGTCAGCCCAGGACTTACCCACAGGACGGAGAAACGTTCCTGAGACCTTAGGGCGGCACCGGGTGGGGAGGACCCTACTCCTTGACCCCCTAAGTCAACAGCTTTCCCTTTTCCTTTGTCCGTCACCGACGCCTTGGGACGCCACCTAACCGTTTTTCCACCAGCACTATTCCCCGTCCGGGACGAGACCCCATGGCCTTGTGACGACTTTCGCGACCCTGTACCATCGTCCGTTCTCCTGTCAGTGGTGTAGCGCGCCTTTAGGTGGGTCTGCGCACCACCCTCCTTGCCCCCAGTCTTTCCTCTATGACGTCTCGTAACCGTCGTCCAGCCACCGTTCTCTATCTGTCCACCCTGAGATCCAGGCATAGATCAAGTTTGGAACTCCGGAGTTTCCGTCAATTCTGGAACCCATCGAGTCGCCCCGACCGCTGTCGACCCGCTCCTGCTACCTCCAGCGCTGGCACAGCCACCACCGCTTCCCGTGTCGGCGATGCCACCGTCCCCACCTGCGTTGGCGCTGGCCCACCGCCACCTGCGGCACAGCCTTCTCCAGCGCCAACACCAGCACCCGCGCCACCAGATCCGCCTCCTGTGTCGCCGTCGGCGGGGCCGCCCGTGCCAGATGCGCCGATGTCCCAAGTTAGGGACCCCTTAGGGTTTCCCGATCGGGCGCTCTCCAGACCGCCTCTCTGCATCGTTTTATATATATATATATATATATATATATATATATATATATGTGTGTGTGTGTGTGTGTGTGTGTGTGTACTTTTGCGTCTCGTTTCACTTAGACACGCCTTAAGCGTCCCTTGCACCTCGGACAATATGGACCCTTTGCATCTTGAGTGCGTCATGCACCTTTGACTACCTTGGTTAGAGGGGAAAACATGCGTCTCGTTTCACTTAGACACGCCTTAAGCGTCCCTTGCACCTCGGACAATATGGACCCTTTGCATCTTGAGTGCGTCATGCACCTTTGACTACCTTGGTTAGAGGGGAAAACATGTCCTGAGTTGCTGAGTTGCTTTGGGCCAAACAACAATCGGCCATGAGAGGGAAGTCGAAATAGCGTATGCAACAACCATAAACGATAATTGACCAACACGACCAACTTCTCTAGGATAAACTCTAGAAGGCCAACCCATGATGCCACCGGAAGGAGATAAGTGAAATTGGACTCTAGAGAAAAGAAGAGATGCCAAGAATGCTAGTTGCTACACGTATTATACTACTAAAGCTATATTAAAATGGAGAAGATGAGGAGTTAACTCTAGGCGACGAGAGAGTAGTTGCCCTGAGTCGAGAACTGAGAGAAGGGTCCAATGAACAATTAACCCAATAGTGGCGAAGGCTAGAAGGACAATGCAAAGTGAGCTAAACGCCAAGTGAGTCGACATCCAAGTCGGGAAGGCCGATCGATCCCTTGAGGTGACAAAGAAGCTAAACACAAATAGGTGACCGTCAATATCGAATAAACTATTGTAGGATGGACTAGGAGGAGATAACAGTCTATTGGGTTTAGGAGTAAGAGGTTAGAGCTAGTGAGCTAGCGGGTCGGGTGTGGTGTGGATGGTGGTACGTGGAGGGTTTGAGAGGAATGGAATGAACAAGGAAATTAGGCTAGGCCCTATGTTGCATGGACCCTGACATGTACTTACAATACATATCCATATTCGCAGTGTGCGTGCCAGTTTTCAATGAAAATATGAGGACACATAAAATGAGTGTCTGACACGTGTCCGAAGAGTATCCGAGAGTGTCGACATCTGACAGTCCGTACTACATAGGCTAGGTCTAGAACTCTATTTGGAATGGGAACGATACGAGGGACAGAAAGGTCTGTGACTGGAACTAGGTGAGGTGACACGTTTAAGGAGAGCACAAAGTAGAAATGGGATGTTGTAGTGAGTGATGAGAATTGAGTGGATACAGGATCTAAGATGAATGCTGGATCCGTGTTGGATCTAAGGTATGTGATCTATGTTGGATCAGAGATAGGAAGAAGACGGAGGTTACAACAATGTCTGCTTGATCTGGATAAGTGATGGGAAGCAATAGTTTAGTAGCGATGCAAGGGAATGGGGAGATTTGGAGTCTGGTCGAGTGTAAAGGCGTATGGGAATGGCATCAAATCTTATCTGGACAAAGGACCTAGTTCGAGGATCAGGAAAATGTTGGGGAAGATGACTGGAGTGGTCATAATTCGATGATGGGGATGGTAGCATAGGGAAGAGTTAGGTTAGGTTATGGTGTTGGATTGGGATGATGATTCTAGGGTTTCACGAATGGAGGCTAGGGTTTTGGGAAAGGTAAAAGAGTTAATTGGAAAGTGCTCTTGCTATGATACCATGTTCAGAAGTTAGCTCAACCATAATGGACTTCATTTAGGAAAAGGGTGTATATATAATTATATAGGAGAGAGTATGCCTCTCTATACGTTCTAGGTGTTTCCTAATATGGGACTAAACTAAGAGTAATAAACTCATGATGGTAAAGCCAAAATACCTAAAGAAAGGGCTATCTGTTATATGATGAAATTCCGGTTTTGTTGCACAAAAAAATAAGTGAAAGATCTGGTGTTATGTTCCTGATGGCTTTGAGATAAAATTTCAGTTTTTGCTGATTAAGGCTGACTTTAGGATTGCTTATCATGGCTGCTTTTGGTTATTGTTTCAGAAAAAAGTCTCGAAAGCTGTCTTGTAATAATAACTTGTCAATTTTATTTTTTGAAAAGGTAGTTTAATATTGGGACAGCTTTGCAGGCAGGTGGGAGGCCAGCTGCTTTCAATGTCTGTTTGGAAAATTTTCTTATATAGTGTATTCTAAATAGTAAATAGCGAAGTCTTGATGGAAACACTAGTTTTTGTTATCTCGTTACTCCGTAACATATTATGGAATGGGACACCTTGTCTGAGTATCTCTTTGGTAGTTTAGAATCAAAGTAGCAAGTTTTGACACTTTCCATAGAAGCACATCCCAGAAACCTACCATCTTGTTTAAACTTTCAGGGTGCGCTTGGGAACAGAGTGAAGGATGACGATGAGCTGCAGAATAACAACAAAGGAAACATGAACTCTATGTTCACACTCTCCTCGGATCGGATGGATCCGACCTTGTTAACAACTCAAGAAAATGAAGCATCAGCATAACACGAGCAAGTTCTTATCTCCGATTGCGGATCGCAATGTCGCTTCACATTCTCCTAAATTAGGTGATCGCAATCTGTTCACACCCGAACTTCAGTTCTCTGGGTATTTTTCCCTCCTTTCTCTACTAGAAGAAAGAAGCTAAATAGAAGGAGATACTATGGGCCTAATGTCCTTGTGGGCTTAATAGAAAGAGAGATTTCTTTCCTTTTGTGTCAGGGAGAAAGATTGAGTTGTGGAGAGATCCATCCCGTTTGTGTAAGGATTTTATTTCTTACATATTTCATTCTCTTTCTCCCCTTCTATATATATGCTTTCTCCAACCCAAGAGAAGGTGAGTTGTAAGATTTACCAACTTAGAACAACGTAAGCCATAAGCTTTACCAACTCCCCTTAGAGACACAGCTATCCATTTCCATGGACTTTCTTTGAAGTTCAAAGGATAGTAAGCCCACAAGTCTATCCACTGTGGGCCTTAAGCCCACAAGGACAGAAATCTCTCTTGGCCAATTGGGAGACACTAAGCTCGTTATGTCATCAATTAACCTCTATTTAGGTATATATTTGTAATTTCTTAAAAATAAAAATAAATCCCTAATAGACACTTTGAAAGCACTAAGATCTGTTGGGTTCTGACTCGTATTCTCGTCGGATTGAGCTGCTGACACAAAGATCGAACTAATTCAATCACTGCCAAGGAATTACTTCTCATATTTACTAAATAATTTTGGTTCCTCCTGCAAGTCAAGAGTGACACCTAGCACTATGTCATGACTGCCAAACTGACTCGAAGGTAGAAGCCCATTTAAAAGAATCAGTGTTGCAGTTATTTCTGGGACCACTTCCTCTTGTCCCTCAACATCTTGTATTAACATTGTATTGAGTATAGTTCATTTTAAAATTGGAATTATTAATTATTAATCCTATTCATATGGAGCCATTTAGTTAGAAGAGGATTCAAACAACTGACCCCCAAAATTTGGGATAAATGCCTTGTTGTTTTGTTGTTTTTGGAACCATTTAGTTATTACTTGATGAACTTAAAAAATGGCTTTCTAATCTATCATATTGTCTCAACGAGTACTTTAAGTCAGATGTCCGTGACAAGTGGTATCAGAGCTGCACCACTTACCGATCTGTTGCGGAAGGATCGGGCATGGAGTTGGACGTCCAAGTGCGAGAAGGCATTTGACGCACTCAAGACTGCCATGACAGAGGAACCGGTCTTATCATTTCTGGATTACTCCAAGGCGTTCGAGGTGCACACTGACGCATCCGACTTCGCCATCGGTAGGATGTTGGTGCAAGAGGGGCATCCCATCGCGTTTGTGAGCCGCAAGTTGAATGACACAGTCAGATTGTTTGGTGAAACAACTAGAAGATATTCGACTCCCTTCACTAAAGTAACATGTCCTATTCTACATCTTATTTGTCTCCATACACGGACCACTACCCAATTTCCACTTGCCTTTATTCCACATAACTTGCCTAGTTAAGAGGAATCAAAGGAAGGACAAAATAAACATGTTGGTAGTGCCCTTCTAGGAAACTATTACATACTGCAACTATAGAATACCTACTTGACGATTAAATTAGAGTACTGTGTAGGATTCTATGCTGAGTTTGTTCAGTCATCTATTCTCGAATATATACCTAACAATTTGATGCAACATCTCTTATTACATAGCTTATGATAGGTGCTATTGTTAACTTGTGACTAGTTTTACCAGAGATTTCCTACGCTCAATTGGATACTGCTATAACTAGAAACATTTTGGCTGCCAATATAAATGTGAGTCCAAAAATGCTGTTAGTTCGACTATATCACAGTTAGGCAAGAGTCGTGATTAAATGATAAATGTCATGAAGATGTACTAAACTCCACTAATATTATGAGCCAAAAGTCTATAAACATGATTCATATTTATTCAAACGGGGTTGGTCTTTGGGCCTCTATTCTCCATTAACACAACATTTGAAGAAGAAAAGGGATATGTGGAGTCAAGCCTCTATACTCCACTAGACATACCAAGCTTTTAAAGTTTGCTTGTCGTTGCCATTTCTCACCCCGGCAAGGCATGCCTTCTTTTCACCTACTCACATCGGAATTGATTTGATTCCTGCAAACTCAATAGAAGCTACATTTCCTCACTTGGGACATGAGATTAAATCATCATAATTGGATTGAGGATAAGGATCATCTCTCTTGGACAGATCTGTTCAAGTTGGAAAGGCTGATAAGTTACATTCCTCTTTCCGTGTTTATGAAGGCTGGTAAGTTATATTCTACTTTCCGTGTTTATGAAGGCTGATAAGCTACATTCGTCTTTTTGTGTTATGAAGGTTGATAAGCTAAATTCCTCTTTCCATCTATATGAATTGTGTGCATGTCATTCTCCATAATATGGATGTAGAAAAAAAAAGGAACTTCATGCAAGAAATTTGTTGCATTTGGGAGCATTTTGGAGTATGGGTAAACTTCAATTTCTATCTACAAAATAAAGTCCAAAAGTGGAGTTAGCAAAACTCTACTCCGATAATATTTTTCATCCTCAACTCCAAAATGTTCTCTCCTCTCTTCTTCTATGATGATACCCTTCTATGGACTTTTCCTCTCTCTCTCTCTCTCTCTCTCTCTCTCTCTCTCTCTCTCTACAAAAATTCGCAAATCCTGCTTCTCTTGGATAACATCTCCTCTTTCTAATCATGCAGATTGGCAATATAATTCTTGATGACAGTGTGTAGGACTTTGGGATTAGATACAAAATGTGGAATTCGAGGTCAATATGAAATTGTGGACGGAAAATTAGAATTGGACGGAAAATTAGAATTTTTTGGGTTATGATTATGAAATATTGAGAATGATTCTATTCTATTGATAATATGACATTATTTTTTTGTGCGATATTTAACATAGATCTACTAGGTTCAACAGGTGTATACCATGTTTTTTCTTGCAATAAACCTTGAAATCATGCGTCTAGAATGCCCTAATTTCATAACTCAAAACAAGATACTCCAAAATAAACTCCTGAACAAAATGTTCAAAATTTAACTCTTAAACTTTTGTTAACATAAATGGAGTTTGATAACATGAAGCCCTAGTTTCAAAACTCTTGACTACAAACTAATTTATAATACATTGTCCTATCTATGCCTATACCCTTTTCAGTATTAGTTGGACATTGCTAAAGAGTGTCAACATGTTGACAAGACCCAAAGAACACTTAGACCTATAACATTAAATCTAAATATAGTGTGGAAGCTTTATTTTAACAATGATAATCAATAACCTCAATAGAAAAATCCTAAATAGTTGTGTTATGTGAAAGAATCGAAAGCTGACTTGATCTCTTTAAAGAATTCAAATAAGAGCACACCAATAATAAATTGCAATGCAGATGACATAATATAGTGAAGAAGAATAACTAAGAAATATATTAGGATTTTTCTTTCTAAAATGCACAAATCTTTACTTTTTTCAAATTAATTCTCCTGATGTAGTTCACATAGGGTATGTTGTAGACAAGTACAAATAAAAAAGGTTATCTAACATTTAATTTATACTAACTTTCAAAAATCGGCCTTATCGTATTGTTTTTTGCATGTTTGATCCGATACTATCCTTTTTTGCATGTTTGATTGGAGACTCTCCTTCACCGATACTGGGCAATAGCAAAATTATCTCTTTCCCGGTCAGATCAACATCAACATCATCAAGAATAAAAACAACAACAGGAAAGCCTTTATCCTAAATTTTTGTGGTCAGAATATTTCAATCCCTTTCTTGGATGCATCTCTTTTAAGGGCTACACATTTTATAAAACTAACAAAAACTATATCCATCTTTAAAACTTTAATCAATGCTAATTTAGGGCATGTCTCTAGTCCTAGTGGAGCAGCTACCTTGTCTTTCCTTATGGGAGTATCTGATCATCTCCTTCTCAAAGTATCTATTGGTCGACGGTGCACATGTCCAAACCACCAAAGGCAATTGTTCTATCATCTTCTCCTTAATTGGCACCTACCTCCAAATTCCCACATACCTGAGGTGATTTCAACCATATTCCCCTCAAGTAGAATGAAAGAAAAGGGTACATGTAGTTCTTGGGGTAATTATCTGGAAACTCCTCCAAGGTTTTCATGTTAATCAAGATACGAATATTGTTTTTTTATCAATTAACATTCTTTTATAAGAAATAGTTTACCCTACTTCTTTGCCGTCCTTTTCCTTCGTTGCTCCTGGTTCCACAACCTTCTTCTTCCCACCTCTTCTTTCCCTTCTTCCTACATCACATCACTTCCCCTCTTCCGGTTTATTTCAGTCTTTCTTTCTCCTTCCTCCACCATCTCTATCCTCTCTGTCTAGAAAGGTAGCTTGTCGGTGACTCAGGTAGTCTTTTTCAGCTACCCTAATCACCAACAACGTCTTTTTCCAGACCCAACCAATCTAGGGGCTTGTTGTTTCCTTCACTAGCCTGCTCCAAAGGCCAATGAGCCACTAGTTGGAACAGAAGAAGGAGATGATGGAGGAACGAATATAAAATGGAGGCAAGGAAGCGATGAAGGGAAGGTGGAGGAAGGAGAAGAGAATAGGGTTGCAACATAGGGAGCGATGGAGATTTGGGTTTAATTTTTTTATTTTTACATACATTTTATTTGTTAGAGTTACTACATCTTAGGGTAATTTGGTATAATTATGTTTTTATATGGGACGTTGACAAAATGGGATTGCAACCAATCTAGGGGCTTGTTGTTTCCTTCACTAGCCTGCTCCAAAGGCCAATGAGCCACTAGTTGGAACAGAGGAAGGAGATGATGGAGGAACGAATATAAAATGGAGACAAGGAAGCGATGAAGGGAAGGTGGAGGAAGGAGAAGAGAATAGGGTTGCAACATAGGGAGAGATGGAGATTTGGGTTTAATTTTTGTATTTTTACATACATTTTATTTGTTAGAATTACTACATCTTAGGGTAATTTGGTATAATTATGTTTTTATATGGGACGTTGACAAAATGGGATAATTGACGAAACAAAACTGATAGGCAGTGGTATACGAAATCTGATTCGTGATATTACCCCGATTCTTGTGCTATATAGCATAGAAGGCTTATGTAATAATAATAATACGATATATTTTTTATATAAATATTTAGTTTGAAAAGCATACCGGTTATGTCACGACCCGCTCTCGGATAACCGAGTACGAGTTCGTGATGCAGGTTCAGTCTATGTCGCAGTGTCGGCGGTAGCACGTTGTTTATAAGTTAAGCAATCGACTCAATCAGAAAACTATAAAAGAATAGCATAAGAGAAACAAATTTATAAGTAGGAAACAAAGATTAACATGAATACAAGAGTTTGATCCACAAATTATTACAACACAAGCAAGAGTTTTCCGGAAACAAATCCGGTAGCGACTAATGGAAATCAAATTAGGAAATGAAATAACTAGAAAATGAACTAAGATAGGAAGCTAGTCATATTCCTTCTGGGATGGCCTCGGTATCTACGATAGTGTCCAGAATAAAGTCTCCTATGGCCTCGTCTGTAGCCCATAAAAAGTAGGACACAAATCCTCTTCGTCGTCTAATATGACGATGGATACAGTCAGGATTGGAGCAAGAATAATTTACACATATGTTAGCTATAACCAAATATCAACTATGAATACATGTGATGATCATGAAACTAAGGCATGGAAGAATATAAGAATATGACAAGTAACTAGCTAAAAAATAATGACAAGTAACTAGCTAAGAAATAATGACAAGTAAATGACAAGTAAATGGCTAATCATGACTAGAACATAGCTAAGCATGGCATGATATAATAAATCTTAAAGACATTTATTCTAAGTGTTTGAAATGTCGTGTTCTATATGTGGGCAAACTAAGGCATGGAAGAATAGAAGAATATGACAAGTAAATAAGAAATAATGACAAGTAACTAGCTAAAAAATAATGACAAGTAACTAGCTAAGAAATAATGACAAGTAAATGGCTAAAAAAATGACAAGTAAATGGCTAATCATGACTAGAACATAGCTAAGCATGACATGATATAATAAATCTTAAAGACATTTATTCTAAGTGTTTGAAATGTCATGTTCTATATGTGGGCGATTAGGGGTAAGATTCGACACGACGCACGTGTGATGTGCGCCTGCTATTAGGCACGCAAGACTATGGGATAGTTCGGGGTAGCCCACATGTCTACTAGGGTATTTTTCCGCCCGACTAGTACTCACAAAATCGAGTCACGACACGAAAATAGTCACAAAGTCACAGGCCATAAAATATGATCAAAGAGTACTGTGTAAGCTAATCATATCACCAAAACATGCTATGCTAACCACACAAGTATTTATAGAAGATATCAAGAAATGAACAACATAAGTGTAAACTACTTGTTTTGGTTGGTTGTAGTCGACGTGAACGACATGAATGTGTCTACACAAAATAGATAAAAAAGCTATAGTCATAATTTGGTCCCAAAAGATAATATCGCATTGTCGAGATCCATAACGTTCCTGTTAAGTGTTATATTAGAACTATTAGTTAGTGGGCTTTAGTTCCCACATTGCTTAGAACAATAGGAAAAGGGGCTAGTCTCTCCTATATATGTGTCTCCCAATATCAATAAAATTAATCCATTATCATTCTCTACATGGTATCAAAGCCATAACCCATCCACCCCTTGGACACAACACGTGCTCTTATGTTTCAAGTACGTACTCCCAAGTGATTTTAGTCGGATGCGGTTCTTACCGCTTGTTACCTTATTAACCGTATTCCATCGTCAGTTTTCAATGCTAGTACTCCCTTTTTTAGGCTCTTTTTCGGACGAGAGCCATTTCGTGCCTCTCCGAATCTTTGGTTGCTTATGCTATGTTCGAGATACTCGACCGACTCTTTCAAAATTAGATCCTAAGGCAGTACAATATATTTTTCTGGGGTATCCTAAAGATCAGAAAGGATATTGGTATTTTTTCCGTCTTGAAGATATATTTTTTTCACTCGGAATGATACATTTGTTGAAACCGAATTTCCTCCATTTCAACAAACAAAGGGTTCGGTTCCCTAAGATTATCCAGAAGAGGATTTTTTGATATTTTCTGATCAATTACAACGGCCCCCCTTAAGGGTGCCCTCCCTTACCGAACAAGTCAACCGGCCTGATGGTCCACATGCACCAATTCAGTCAGCGCCAACGTCACCAGTACAAACATAGCTACCGATGCCTACAGAGTCATCCTTCTCTAGCTCTACTGATTCGCCACCGCCTATTCCACCAGCAGCTCCGCCTATTCCACTAGCAGACCCCCTTCTCCACCAGCAGTTCGTCCTCGTCGTGCATGTCATGATCATCCCATGTATGTTGACATCCATAAAGGACTTACAAGTCACACTCAGTCTCTGCTGGCTACTAATGATGGGATTCAGATTCCCAAAAACGCTGAGAAGGGTCTCAAACATCCCGGGTGGCATGCTGCTATGAACAAGGAGATGAAAGCTCTCCGGAAGAATTATACTTGGGACTTAGTCGACTTACCTGCTGGTAAACAGGCAGTAGGTTGAAAATGGATGTTCACGATCAAGGTAAAACCGGATGGCACTCTTGTTCGACTAAAGGCTCGTCTAGTAGCCAAAGGATATTATCAGACATATGGTGAGGATTACTTCGAGACCTTCTCTACTGTTGCCAAAATATCATCTGTTCGTGTCCTAATGGCCTTGGCTGTTCGCTATAACTGGCCGTTGCTTCTGCTGGATATCAAGAATACTTTCCTCCATGGGAATCTTGATGTAGAGGTATATGTATTGCAACCTTCCCGGTTCTGTTGCAAGGGAGGGTAAAGTGTGTCATTTGCGAAAGGCCCTCTATGGTCTGAAACAATCACCTCGTACGTGATTTGGTCGAATTACACATGTTACTCTGTTTGGCATGTGTCAATCAAAGAAGAACCATTCAATATTCTATCGACAGACATCTGCTGGAAGGATACTATTTTGTATCTATGTTGATGATATTGTAATCATGGGAGACGACAGTCAGGGTATTACAGGCCTCAAGAAGTTTCTGGGAGAACAATTTTAAACCAAGGATGTGGGATCCTTGAATATTTCTTGGACATTGAGGTCACACGAAGTAAGCGGGACATTGTAATGTCTCAGAGAAAGTATGCGCTGGACATACTAAATGATGCAGGCATGATGCAAACAAAGGGGGCAACCTCACCTATGGATCCATGGGCAAAGTTACTTCCAGACGAATGGGTCCTGATGACCAATCCAGATCAGTATCGTCGAGTAGTCGGAGAACTCAACTATTTGGCGGTCATGACTCGTCTGAACATTTCTTTTGCAATGAATGTTGTAAGTAGATTTATGGTTTCTCCAAGAGTTCTACACTGGCAAACAGTTCTCAAAATCTTGTGTTATCTAGTCAAGAATCTAGAAAAATAAATTCGGATGGAGAATCATGGACACTCGTATTGAGTGTTATAATGATGCTGTCTGGGGAGCAAGCCTAACAGATAGACGATCTACATCTGGTTACTCAGTATTTATTGGCGGGAATCTAGTATCATGGAAGAGCAAGAAACAAAGTGTGATGGCACGCTCAAGCTCAGAAGCAGCATATCGAGCCAATGTTCATGGCACATCAGAGGTATTATATATGAAGCATATTTTACAAGAACTGGAAGGAGATGCAGGATCTCAAGCGGCAGGTCTATGGTGTGACAACCAATCTGCTTTCGATATTGCCACCAATCCCGTATTTCATGAAAAAATGAAGCATGTTGAAATTTTTAGCCACTTTGTTCGTGATGAGTATACAATGGGAGTGATAAAATTTTAACATATAAGGATCAACGACCAGATAGCTGATATCTATACAAAGCCTCTTTTGGGTCCTCGGGTTCAATATCTATGTAACAAACTAGGCATGATTGATATCTATTCTCCAGCTTGAGGGAGGGTGTTAAGTGTTATATTTGAACTATTAGTTAGTGGGCTTTAGTTCCACATTGCTTAGAACAATACGAGAAGGGGCTAGCCTCCCCTATATATGTGTCTCTCAATATCAATAAAATTAATCCATTATCATTCTCTACGGTTCCAATAATTCCATAATATAATAAGGCCATAGTTGTCGAATTTGGTTCGTAGATCGAGATCGAGATCTAGATCAAGATCAATATAGAAGTCCGCATTCGCGAAGAACAGGGCCGGTCGTGAGATTTAGTAGGCCCAAGACGGAAAAAAATTTGTGCCCTTTTTTCACAAACGTCACTTTTTTTCATGAATAAATTTTATTAATAACAATAGAACTCCAAAAAGGTACATGAAAATATTAAAAAAACTAGTCCGATCATGACATATTCACATATATAATTAATACAACGATAAAAAGTTAAACTAGTTTCTTCACATTTTTCAGTAGATCTTCTAGTAAATATTCATCGGACTTAGGCCTCCTCCAGTGACCTACACAACAAAACAAACAAATCAACAAAATTCTCATTTAAAATGTTTTCTTCTTGCATTTTTAGAGACAATCATTAGTTGTTTGATCAACCACGATATTTCTCAAGGTATCTTTTTCAGTACTTAAAATTGGTAATTCATTTAATCTCTCTTGAGTCATGGTAGTCTGCAGATAAGATTTTATCAATTTTAACTTTGAAAAACTTCTTTCTGCGGATGCCACAGTAACAAGTATAGTTAATAAAATTCTATATGCGACAAGAATATTAGGAAACATTTCCATTTTTTTTGCAAACTCCATAATTTTAATAGAATTCCATGGCTTATGTAATTCATATGCTTCACAGGATAGCATCTATTGCAATATTTGTAACTCAGAAAGTAAGTACTTTGCATCAATGTCAGACACATTACCATGTTTCAAAGCCAATTCATGGTTCAAACAAGAACTCATTTCATCATATCCAATGAAACTAGCTTAGATGCATCAAATAAAAAACCAAAAATACATTCAAAACTTTTCATTTGTTCAAATCTACTATTTAATTGAGAAAGGGCCATATCAACTAAAACAAGAAAATAATCAGTTCTAAAGGTTTCTTGAGCCTATTGTTGTTCTCTTTCCGTATTTGGAATTTCATCAAAATGTTTCTTTCTAGAAACTCTACGTTTAATTAGAAAACCGGGTTCAGTTTCCATTAAAGATGCAATTTCTTTAGCGTCAATGATGGCAGAAGTGAACCTACTTTTTCTATATTTTTCAAACCATGAAATCAGCCCTTTCAAGATTTTGACAGCAACATCAATTAGCATATTTTCAGATTGCAAGGTTTTGCTAATTAAATTTATCTTGTACAAAATTTCATGCCAAATAACCAAACTTAGAATAAAGTCAAAACTTGAAAACTCACCTGATAACTTTCCAGCTGCCCAACTTTGGAATCATCAGCAACTTCTATTAATTTTTTTAAAGCTAGTTTTATTTGAGGAGCTTGAGTTTTTATTACCTTAACACTTTCAATGTGACTTTTCCAGCGTGTGGCAGACAATGATTTCAAAGTTAAGTGATCAACATATTCAAGGAGCAGATTCCATCTCTTTGTTGAATTAGAAAACACATTAGAAATGGTTTGACAAGCTCCAAAAACAGATTTTTCTTTTAAACAAGAATTGGCCATATCACAAAGTACTAAATTCAAACAATGACAACCGCATGGCATATAAAAAGCTCTAGGATTTATGTCCAACAACCTTTTTTGAACACCTTGGTGTTTTTCTTTCATGTTAGACCCATTATCATAACCTTGCCCTCTCACATTATCAAAATCAAGATCAAAAGAGTATAGAGCATATTGTAATTCATTAAAAAGCCTCAATCTAGAAGTATCTTGCACATTTAGATATTCTAAGAAATATTCTTCTATTTTTATTGGAGGTACTATTCACATCTACACATCTTAAAGCAAAGTCATTTGTTCTTGGTGACTTGCATCAGGAGTGCAATCAAGAATCACAGAAAAATACCTTGCTTCTTTTATCTCTTGAATGATTACACTCTTAACACTTGATGCCAATGTAGCTATTAGCTCATTTTGAATTGTATTACTAAGATATTGATAATGGACACTTTTATCTTGAATGAGTCGAAAATGTTCCATCATTATCGGATCACACTCTGCTATTGTTTCAAGAAAACCTAAGAAGTTTTCATTACATACTGTAGATATTTTAAGTGATTATTATTGGAATAGAGACTACATATATATAGGAGAGGCTAGCCTCCTCTCCTATCATTCTAGGTAATGTGGGACTAAAGTCCAATAACACTTAACACATATATCAATACTCCCCCTCAAGATGGGCGAAAGATATTCACTAAACCCATCTTGTCACATCCTCTCATCATGCTGATAGAACTAAGCCCCTTTGTCAGTCCGTCTGCTATCTGATCTTTGGTTGGAACGTAGCCCAGCTCTAGTACTCCTTTCTCCAGCTTTTCTTTGATGAAGAATCTGTCAATCTCGATATGCTTGGTCCTGTCATGCTGTACTGGATTGTTGGCAATACTAATAGCTGACTGGTTGTCACACCATAGCTTCATCTTGGCTCACTGGTCCAGCTTTAGCTCCGTCAGCATATTCTTCAACCACAATAGTTCTGTGACTCCCAAGGCCATAGCTCTATACTCTGCTTCAGCTGTTGATCTGGCCACCACTGACTGCTTCTTACTCCTCCACGGGACCAAGTTGCCTCCTACAAATATGTAGTAGCCCGATGTGGATCTTCTATCGTCAGCACAGCTAGCCCAGTCAGAATCACAATAGCCCTCGATGCTTACATGATTATTTCTTCTGAAGATCAGTCCCTTCCCGGGGGCTCCCTTCAAGTACCTTAGAATCTGGTATACTGCGTCCATATGACCCTTCCGGGGATCATGCATGTAGCGGCTCACTACACTGACCGCAAAGCTGATATCATGTCGAGTGTAGCTCAAGTAGATCAACTTGTCCACCAATCTCTGATATCTATCCCGGTCAACTGGTTCTTCAGCTTCAGCATCCAGTTTGAATTTCTGGTCTATCGGTGTCGTAGCTGGTTTGCATCCCATCATCCCCGTTTTCGTAAGCAGGTCCAGTGCGTACTTCCTTTGAGAAAGAACGATTCCCTCATTATCTCAAGCAATCTCAATCCTAAAGAAGTATCGAAGAGGGCCAAGATCCTTCACCTCGAACTCCTTGTCAAGCTTTCCTTTGAGTTGGACGATCTCCTGCTCATCATCGTCTGTGATAATCATATCAGCTACATATACCGCAAGCATGGTGATGTGGCTTCCACTTCGTCTGAAGAAGACAGTGTGATCAGCATTGATCTGCTAATATCTCATCCCTATCATTGCTATCCAGAACCTGTCAAACCATGCTCGAGGAGACTGCTTCAGCCCATAGAGGGACTTCTTCAGTCTGCAGACCTTGCCTTCTGTCTATTTGGTGCCGAATTCTGGTGGTATCTCCATGTACACCTCCTCCACTAGATCCCCATGAAGAAATGCATTCTTCACATCCAGTTGGTGTAGCTTCCACCCTCCATTGGCTACCTGGGAGATCAAGATCCTGACAGTGCTCATCTTCGCTACTGGTGCAAAGGTTTCGTCATAGTAGATGCCGTACGTCTGACTGTATCCTTTTGCCATCAGTCGAGCTTTATAGCGCTCAACCTGTCCATCTGGGTTCTGTTTCACAGTAAAAACCCATTTGCATCCGACTGCTCTTTTCCCTTCTGGCAGTCTCACCAGCTCCCAAGTGTGGTTCTTCTCAAGAGCTCCCAACTCCTCATACATTGCCGCTTTCCACTTTGGATCGTTCTTGGCAACCTGCCAATTGTTAGGTACAGTAATACTATCCAAAGATGCTATAAATGCTCCATGAGAAGAAGAGGTATGATCATAAGAAACAAACTTAGCAAGGTCCCAACCATATCTGTCTGGAGGATTTTTCGCATTACTGTGAGTAGTCCTTCGTGTAGATAGTGGTATGGGAGTAGGAGGAATGATATCACCTGAGGGTGGTGGTGCAGATGAGGAGGATGGTGGTGTCTCAGGAGTTGGGACAGACGCATGCAAGGGACTTAGCACTGGCACTGTAGGTACTGGTCCTGCAGTTTGCTTCTCTCTCCTGCTGTAGGTAAGTGACTCCCCCTGAGCCGTAGGCCTGATACTTCTTATCTCCTCCCCCTGTTCTGCTTCACCTTCATGTTTCTCCTCAACCGTGCCTCTATGCCATACTTCTAGATCGGTTACCACCAAGTTCTCCATCTCTCCCTCTCGCCTTATACTGGTAGTATTAGGCGTGTTGTGCGAAGTTCCCTCCTGGCGGTAATATGGCTCATGCTCTCGGAAGTGGACATCCATTCTAACGATCTTCTTCTTCTCTACTGGACTCCAGCACACATATCCCTTCTGAGTCGCTGAGTAGCCCACGAAGATGCACTTGACTGCTCTGGGGTCAAGTTTCCAACTGATGGTCTGTTGTCTTTCACAAAGCACACACACCCGAATACCTTTAGTGGGAGTATCCCACTATTATTGCCTTGTAATACTTCGCATGGGGACTTCCATCCCAGGACTTTTGAAGGCATCCTGTTGATAAGTTGAGCTGCTGTCAATACTGCATGTCCCCATAGATTTTGTGGGACATTCATGTCGATCATCATACTTCTTGCGGTCTCTAGAAGGTGTCGATTCTTCCTTTTTCTATTCCATTTTGTGCTGGTGTGTATGCACAGCTGGTCTGGTGCAGTATTCCATGTGCTGATAGGTACTCTGCAAGTGTCATGTTGGTGTACTCCTTTCCATTGTCAGACCTCAGTACCTTCACTACTGCATTGTACTGAGTCTGGACATGTTTATGGAAGTCCCGAAAGCAAGCAAATACTTCACTCTTATTTTTCATTAAATACAGCCAGGAGACACGAGATGCACAATCAATAAATGAGACAAAGTACTTATATCCATTCATAGTGTTAGTAGCACATGGACCCCAAACATCAAAATGTACTACCTCAAAAACAAGAGAACTCTTATGACCAGTACCAACATATGAGCTTCTAGTAAGCTTTCCTAACTCGCATGCATCACATACTAATTTCTGTTTATTTGATTTTGCATACATCTCTGGATACAACTTACTTAGAGTATCAAAAGAAGAATGTTCCATCCTCCTATGATGAAGTATCAAAGTATCTTCAGTCCTCTGCTGCAGTTCTCCCATTCCAGCCTTCTCTGCCATAGATATCAATGCTGAGTCCAGTCCTTCCCGATCTAGGTACCACAGTCCCTTATGCCAGGTGCCAGTCCCAAGTCTTCGTCCCGTCCCTTTCTCCTGGAAGATCACCTTAGGAATATCAAAAGAAACAGTACATTTTAGTTGGAGAATTATGGAACTAATAGACAAGTGACTGATTGGAAAGGATGGAGCATGTAACACATTGGATAATCTTACTGAACCTGTACAATTAACAGTACCCTTACCGACCACCGGTTGGAAAGTGCCATCTGCAGTCTGAATGGTGTCTGCTGGTGCTAGGTGAGTGTATGAAGAAAACTCACTAGCGTTCCCGGTCACATGTCGAGATGCTCCTGAGTCGATAATCCAGTCTGACCTTTTAAGGAAAGACATAGATGCAAGAGCGAGTGACTCGCCAGTACCTTCTGATGGGTGAGCATACATAGCGGCGTTGCCTCCGAAGAATGGGGTGGATGTCTCCTCTGCTTCGCTCCTCTTGTCTCCTTCGGTCGACGCTCTCTGCTTTCTCTCCAGCAGGTCCAGCGGTGCCTGATCCTCCTCAGTAAAGGTGCCACTAGCTCCTCCATTCCCTTCTGCCACCAGCAAGTTTGCCCGATAGCCTCCTGGGCCGCCTCGTCGGCCTCCTCGACCACGTCCACGTCCAATATTTCCTCGTCCTCGTCCACCACCTGAGTCTCCCTCCTTAGGTGGTTTGGTACAAGCATATCGATGATGGCCCATCTCCCCGCAGTTGTAGCACTGCCGATTGTGTTGCCAGAGCTCTCCCTTGGATCCTGTGTCGCCCGAGCTAGCAGCTGCTAGTGCTGACTTTGCTTCGGGGGGACCACCTGTCCCTGTCTGTAATCTGATCTGCGTCTCCTCCTGGATCATGACCGAGATAGCCTCCTCGAGAATAGGGATCTCTGGTTGGGCGAGGAGTAAGACTGTACTCTGTGCAAATGCTGCAGTCAGCCCTTTGAGAAATTTCATCGTCCTCTCCTGCAGACACACATGTCTCTCCTTGCACTTCGGGTCCTCGCAGCTTGCCCGTTTCGAGGAGTGATCATAATCCAGCCAGAGACGCTCCAACTCCGTAGCGTACTCCTGCACCGTCTTCTCCCCTTGTACAGTGTCATCGATCTCCCCTTTTATCTGGAAGATCCGTAGGTTGTTTCCCACGCCATCATAGGTTCTCCTCAACTTCTCCCATACGTCTTTCACCATCTCAATGCCATCTACTGTGGAAGCAATAGACTGGACTAAGGAATTGAGAAGCCAGATGTAAATCATCATATGAGTGGATTTTCACTCGTCGCATCCTATCGAGCCCGCTTCCGGCTCTGTCTTCTCGCCCGTCAAGAATTCCTCCAGGTTCTTTCCTGCAAGGGTTATTCTCACCCGCTGTGACCAACTCAGATAGGTGGCTGATCCATCCAACTTCAGATCGATGGCGGGTAGTTCCAACTTTGGCGGCGCTCGTGTCGTGCTATCACCAGCCGACACCTTTATCAACTTCATCAACGTCGCCACATCGTCAACATCCAGCTTCTTGAGGATCGCCTCCATCAATGCTTCTTCTCGATCACGTCACACTTGCTCCACGACTCACGTTTGTCCTCGTCGTCCTCTCCTAAATTCGAATATGCCTGGTTTCATCGGATCTGGGCATCTCCTTGAGAATCTCATATGAGATAAATCTTCAAGAACGATTTTAGGCTTCCCTACACTGTAGGTTCCACAGATGAAATAAATCTCAAGTTTAGGCTTACCTACACCGTAGGTGCCACAGATGAGATAAATCTCAAGTTTAGGCTTACCTACACAGTAGGAGCCCTAAAAGTGGTGTGCACGGAGGCACCCACGGCAGCAGCAGCAGCAGTAGCAGTAGCAGCGGCACAGCCGCAGCGGCTCAGCAGCGGCTGCAGCGGCAGCGGGAGCAACGGCGCAGTAACTGCAGCGGCAGCGTGGGGGGGGGGGGGGGGGAAGGGAGGGCGAGGTTAGGGGTAGGGTTTGTGTGGAAAGGGTGGCTCAAATGGTATTCTAAGCAAGTTTAGGCTCTGATACCATGTAGAGATTTTAAGTGATTATTATTGGAATAGAGACTACATATATATAGGAGAGGCTAGCCTCCTCTCCTATCATTCTAGGCAATGTGGGACTAAAGTCCAATAACACTTAACACATATATCAACACATACATCATATATTTTTTCATTTGTTCCACCAAAGGACAAATTATTCATAGCAAGTCTTTTCACAACAACAATTAACCTTACCATTACTTTCCAATGATCAGTATCTTTTTTTATTTGTTCTTGTAATTCTCTATTAATCGTTTGATTTCTATTCAATCTAATTTGTAGTTCAGCCAAAGCTTTAAGGTTAATGAGATGCTCACGACTGTTTTCATGTTCTTTAAGTTTGTTACCTAGATGTTTCCAATCACAAATACCTTCATCTGCTAAATGACTTCTAATGTGAATTCTCCTTACCACTTTACAATAGAAACAAAATACTCTATTAAGCTCTTTTGAATAAGCCAACCATTTTCTATCATAAACTTCTCCCACACCCTTGGATAAAAAATGTTCAAAGACATTGTAGCTTCATTATTTTCAGTTTGCACATTCTCGGAAACATTGTTAGGTTCTTCACTATATATTTGCTCAGTTTCATTCCCACTTGGATTTGGAACATCTAAGTTTACCTCACTCTCATTTTGTACAAATTCATCAGCATGAATTTGTTGTTCCGATTCACTAACCAATTCTTTAACAAGATTTTCAGAAGAACCATTTATTTTTTTTCATATATTTAACTAGAGAATTTCTTTGGCTTTTAGTAACCTCTTTTATCATTGCACTATAAACTTTAGTAATGAAAGATAAAACTTGGAATGTCAGCTTTGCACTTTAGCAGTCAACCCTGGAACGTGAACCTAGCAATCAACCTGAATTTTTTTACCAAGCCTATAAATTAAAAAAAAGTTAACACAAAATTTATTATAAATCTTCACAAATCAAAATCTAAATTGCATAATATAAATAGCAGAAATTTAATTTTGCTAAAATCTAAAATTTTGCTACCCATATAAATATTAAAAAAAAACCTACAAGATACACCACAATGACACTACAAGAACAATTTACTAACTGTCATGGAGTGGAGATATAATTGTTAAAGACCCAAAATGCCTATAGTACTTTAAGAACAATTTACTAACTGCATGGTCCATGGAGTGGAGATATAACATATTAAAAAACCTGCTTGCTAACTGTCTATAGTACTTTAAGATAATAATTTACTAATTTTAATAGTTTAAAATAGAAACTTACTGATCATGGAGATGATGGAATGGAGACTTCATTGTTAAAGACCCAAACTCCTCATATCTCACAAAAGACTCACTCGATCAACAAAAAAAAAAAAAAAAACTTGAGAAAGCTTATAACTTCCCAATGAAACCAAACCAGCATTGATAGATAAGCTAACAAAATCCTCTGAAGCTAGAAATAACTTCCCAAAAAACCTGAAGAAAACTAATAACTCGATTACACCTTCATTACACCTTCAAACCAGTGATACCTTACTGTGCTCTGAAGATAGGAAATTATATATATATATATGCCATTTAATTTGAAGGTTAGATGTTGATCAAGTAAATATTCGCAGACCATTTGCTGGGAATCCAATCTCTATTATGAACCCAATCTCTATGACATTTCATCAAACAGATGGAGTACGAAGAAGTAGATAAAGAAAGAACATTGAGTATGAAGTTTCCCAACCCCAACGATCGCCAGTCCTGTCCAGCGCCTCCTCTCCTCGGATTTCCTTTGTCTTGATTCTTGAATATGAAAATATAAGAGAACATAGAAGAATCTCTCACTAACTAATGTCTTTATATATATATATATATATATATATATATATATATATAATATATTTATATATAAATGGCTTCCGCTCGGGAGAAAGGTGCGAGCGACTCGGGAAACCTAGGGCTTCCACGTGGGTCGCCTCCACGACCGCCGGACCCCCTGGCCGGCGGTCGGCGTACCCAGGGCAAGCAGAGCGGCCCCCCCCCCCGGCGCTGGGGGGGGGGGGGGGCGGGAGCCAGATCGGGGGGGGGTCAGGCGGACCCCCCCACGCGCGCGCGTGCGTCTGTACACCCCCCGGCTGCTGGAGGGGGGGCGGGAGCACGGGGGGGGTCGGGCGGACCCCCTGGTGGCGTCGACGACCCTCCCAGGCGGAGGGGGGGGGGGGCCGGGCACTTCGGTGGTAGGGTCGGACCCCCCGGGGAAGGTGTCGAGTGCATTGGATCCGAATTTCGTTTTCGGAGCGGGGTCCGGATCCCTGGGGAGCCAGTCGGAGGGAGGAGGGTGGACGACGGTTACGCGCCGTCGGGTGGCGAAAACCGGGGGGAAGACGAGTGGCGGACATGGTCAGGCTCGGGATCGCCATCCCGAAACTCGTCAGAACGGGACTGAGTCTCGGCCCAGCCGGGGTTCTGAGGTGTCTTCTGGGCGATCGATGGGTTGGCGGCCGAAGGCGACCGCGGCGGCTAAGGGGAAGGGTAAGGTTGTGGATCTGGATGTTCAGGGACCGGGGACTTCCCGTCCGGTGATTGCCCAAAGGCCTTGTGGGGCGCCCCCTCGGCCTGCTGGACGGTCCTGGGCCGAGATCTGCAATCCGGTGGGACCGAAATCTCCCACATCGATGGAGTACGTCCCGCCGATCAAGGTCGGGAGGGGTTACCGGGCGGTGTTTCCTGCGGAGGAGATCCAGCAGGTGACAGCTTACTGGGAAAATACTCTCGTCCTGTATGTCTTGGGCAACAAGCCTTTCTACGGGCAGATCCGGGGCTATGCAGCGCGAGTCTGGAAGCGGAAGGGGAGTATGGAGTTCTATGCTCGTGAGAACGGCTTCTATTATGTGAAGTTCGGGCTGGCGGAGGATGTCGCTAGGATCCTACAAGGTGGCCCCTGGACGTTTGACGGCCGACTGATCATTCTCAAGGAGTGGACTCCAGAGCTACGATGCGAGAGGGAGGTTCTGAATGCCATCCCAGTTTGGATCCGATTCCCTGAGTTCCCAGTTGGGTTTTGGAGCATTCCCCTGTTGATGCGTCTTGCTAGCCTGGTGGGCACTCCGATCAAGGCGGATGAGGCTACTACCTTTCGGACGAGGTTGATGTACGCGAGGATCTTTGTGGAGATTCGGGCAGGGGGGGAGCTCCCGAAGATGGTGGAGTATGAACTCCCTTCTGGGGAGGTGCTTACCCAGAAGGTGGAGTATGAATGGGTTCCGCCTACCTGTTCTCGCTGTTCCTGTTTCGGTCATTTGGCCAGTGCTTGCTTAGAGGTTGGCACTCCGGTGGAGCCTTGTATCCCTCCTCGTGAGGTTCCCGATGTCCCATGTGATATGGATTTCAGAGATGATAGCGGAGCGGTGGTCGTGGAGGAGGAGGTTACAAATCAGGGGAGTGATGTCGGTTTGAGCCTCGTTGTATCTACCCAACTTGTTCTTACGGGAGGGGTGGTATCCACTGGCCAGGGGCCGAGTAGTATCGTTACCAGAAGCATGGTAGCGACGGAGACTGAGGCACGTGGAGAGGGTGGGTCGTCTGGAGGGCAGGTCTACTGTAGGAAGAGACGTGCGGTCGGCCTGCTACGTGATGGGCCCTCCATGATGGAGGACCGTACCACAGACAGAGAGGAGGTGGTGTGTGTCGCCAATCCTGCCTGGGCATTGGTGTTATCTCAGGACGTTCCTCATCAGACGGTGCCGACTGGCATGGATGAGGATCCTTTAGCGACGGATGCGGCTCCTTCCCCAGGTGCCGTTCCGGGAGTTTCTCAGGGGGCCCCCACCTCTCATTAATTAATGGCCATTATCGCCTGGAATGTGAGGGGGGCGTGTTCGCTAGGGAGGTGGAGAGAGATATGTGGGGTGCTCAATCGAGAGAAGTGTGACATTTCTGTTATTTTAGAATCAAAGATCAAAGGGGAGAAGACCCTTACTCGACGGACCCCTTCACATTGGGCCCAGCTGCACAACCTGGCCCTTTGTGACATGGCCAGGATTTGGGTTCGCTGGAACTCGAAGAGTTGGGATGGTGACTTGATTTTGATGACGGAGCAGTTGATTGCCATCTCCTTCGTGAACAAGGGTGGCTTTCGGTTCTTATTGGGGGCGGTCTACGGCCACAATGACAGAAGGAGAAGGGAGTCTCTTTGGAGGGACATCTCTCGTGTTTTCGATGTTGCTGAGTCGTCGGGTCTCCCTCTGCTCTTGATCGGGGACTTCAACGCTCTTATGCATCATGGGGAGAAGCTGGGTGGTCGTCCGGTTCCAGATTCTATCCTTTATGATTTTCAGAGATGCCTCCTGATTGCGGGGCTGCAGGAGCTGTCTCGATCAGGCTTCATCTGGACTTGGCACAACAAAGCAACTCACAACAGGGTTGCTTGTCAGCTTGATCGGGCTCTGGGAAACGGGGAGTGGTTCCGGCACTTCCCCAACACTTCGGCTGAGGGTCTGGCCGCTGGGACTAGCGATCACTCTCCTATCCGGGTTGGCTTCACGGCTCGGTCTCTTGGAAAGTCTCGTCCGTTCAGATATAATAACAGTTGGTATCTTTCTGAGGGCTACCTGGAGGCTGTTACGGAAGGGCTTACTAGCGGGCAAGAGGGGACGGTCCAATTCCGTTTGGTTCGTCGTCTCAAGGCCACGAAGAGAGCCCTTAGGAGTTGGGTGAAGGGGTTGTCCAAGTCCACCTTAGAAGATAAGGAGGTGGAGTTGCGGACCCTGCAGCAAGATATGCAAGCTGACATGCTGAATGGGACCTGGCTGCTAGAGAGAAGGAGCTGGTCGGTGAAGTCAACATCCTGAGGCTGCAGAAGGAGATTAGCTCGGCTCAACGAGCCAAATGTTCCTGGCTGAAGGATGGCGATCGTTGCTCCAAGTTCTTTTACGATGTTATCCGGACCCGGCAGAATAGGAACCACATCTCCCAGCTGCTTGATGCTGATGGCTCTCTGGTGGGGACGCCGGCTGAGATCCAGGGCGAGGCTGTCAGGTACTACTCTGAGTTATATTTCCAGGCTGACTACCTTTCCGTGTTCCCAGAGGTTGTTACGAAGATATTGGTGACCCCATTTGGGAATAGCATTCTTCTGGCTCCTGTCACATTGGAGGAGGTGGAATCTATTGTCAAGGCGGCGGACCCCAACAAAGCTCCGGGTCTGGATGGCTTCAGCAATGATTTCTTTAAGCGCCATTGGGATATTCTGAAGCATCAGGTCGTGGAGGTGGTCCAGGAATTCTTCACCAAAAGGAAGCTTCTGAAGGAGCTTAATCACACTTTCCTGACCTTAGTGCCGAAGAAGGAGGGAGCGACAGCTTTGGCGGATTTCAGACCCATTGCGTGTTGTAATTATCTTTATAAGATAATTACGCACCTTATGTGCCGGCGGATGGAGGGGATCATGCAGGACTTGGTATCCCCGAATCAGGCTGCGTTCATCAAGGGGAGGTCGATCGCTGAGCACAGCCTCCTGGCTCATGAGATGGTGAGGGGATTCAGCAGACCGGGAGGGGAGAAAGCCTGTGTTAAACTGGACCTGAGGAAGGCATATGACATGGTCAATCGTGACTTCCTCTGTCATCTGATGTATGCCATGGGTTTCGCGGATCACTGGGTTGAGATGATCAGGGAGTGCATTACGTCCCCTACTTTCTCTGTTCTCATCCATGGTATTCCTTATGGGTACTTCCAGAGCAACCGTGGTATCAGGCAAGGTGACCCATTGTCCCCTTACCTGTTCACGCTAGTTATGGAGTACTTTACTTGTTTGATGGATCGGGCAGTGCACCGTGGACGGCTGTTACCTCTGTATCGGAGGATGGTCCCCCCAGTTACTCACCTTATTTACGCTGATGACCTGCTAGTTTTCATCCAGCCTTCGCTGGAGGGGCTTCAGACGCTTGCGACTATCATGGAAGACTTGCAGGCATTTTCGGGTCTCCAGTTGAACAGGAATAAGAGTCGGGTCTACTTCAGCTCCTTGTGCACCCGGAAGGAGGAGAGGGCTGAGGTGCTGGGTATCGCGAGGAGTGATCTTCCAGTGCGGTACCTAGGGGTGCCTCTCACAGTCAATTATGCTCGGGATCAGGATTGCACGAGTCTGGTGGAGTATGTCCAGAGGCGAGTTGAGGGTTGGCAAGCAGCAGGGCTGTCTTTTGGCGGGCGCATCGAGTTGGTCAGATCGGTGATCTCGGCTGTGGCTCACTTCTGGCTGCAGTCCATCCTCCTACCTGTGGCCACTATTCGGCGTGTGGAGCGATTATGTGCCGACTTCATCTGGAGGGGGGGGTATGCACGCGATCTCCTGGGATCAGTTTTGTCGTCCCAGGAAGGAGGGAGGAGTGGGGCTCCGCCCGCTGATGGAGATCAGGGAGGCCTCTACGCTTAAGCTGGCCTGGAGATTTATCAGTAGGGGATCTCTCTGGGCGGACTGGATGCACAGTAGATACGTGAAGCAGGGTAGTTTTTGGACGTGCTCTACTGACAACAACTATTCAGTCACGTTCAAGAATATCTTGAGACACAGGGGGGTGCTCAAGTCTGCTATCCGGAGGGTCATGAAGGACGGGTCGGACACGGACCTCTGGCTAGACCCTTGGATTGATCGGCGATCGCTGTTGGACATCAGAGGAGCCCCGACTCATCAGGAGGACAGACGGGGTCTGACATGCAGACGTATCATTAGAGAGGGGGAGTGGCGACCTGATTCGTATCGGTTCACTGAGGCGCTGGGTGGAAGCATTTCTACTGTTACCATTGATCCGTCGCTGCCTGCGGATCGGTGGATTTGGGAGCCGACAGGAGCGCCTGCCGGGACGGGAGAGTTCCAATTCCGTAGCTGCTACAACCTTATCCGGCGAGCTTTTCCGTTGTGTTCTGATTACGAGTTCGTTTGGTGCAAGGGTCTGGCCAGGAAGATGCAGTTGTGTGTCTACAAGCTTCTACTGGGCCGCCTCTTGACTAGAGATCGCCTGAGGTCGTTTGGGGTGCCGGTCCCTGATCCCTTATGTGTGCTGTGCGGGTTGGAGCCTGAATCTATGAAGCATATTTTCTTCGAGTGCTCGCTGGCTTGGCAGATATGGTCGGAGCAGATTCGGATATTGGGAGTGCGCGCCTCCGGGAAATGTGTGGGGGACATCATCACGGAGATCCGAGATAGCAGGGGGAGGGGGCAGGACTGGTTCCGATCAGCCAGAGTTCGTCTGGCTGCTGCGGTTTGGCACGTGTGGCGGGAGCGAAACCGTCGGATTTTTGAGGGGCTGGTCACCCCCCCAGTTGGTATTCTCCATAACATTGAGTATGATGTAAAGGCTATGGAGAATTGATGAGTGTTGAGTGGGAGTCCCACTCTGTTTGTATGTTGTAAGAGTATGGCTTTTCATTTGGAATAAAATTCACCTTTTTTCCAAAAAAAAAAATATATATATATATATGTATATATATATATGGGAACATGAGAAGAAAAGTTATATATATATATATATATATATATATATATATATATATGAGAACATGAGAAGAAAAGTTGGAAAATGAAATGTCATTTTTCTTCTCTTTAGAAATCTCGTCCCCGTCGATTCTTCTCCCTCTTGTGGCTGCTACGTCAGTGCATTGAAAAAGAAACCTAACGTTCGGCTTTGAAACCCGAACGGCTGGAAGTTAGACCATATGTCCATATTTAATGCTCTGGCCTCTGGAAACTGGATATTAAAAACAGGAAACAACAATATTTGGGCCGGGCTATGAGCTTGTGGCCTAACACAGAGAAAATACAGGTAAATATGGTGCCCTCCCTTCCTTTGGGTCCCTGGGCAAAGAATAGAGAACGGTTTTGATTAGTCATAATCAAAAAATGAATAATCTAGCTTAAAAGCAATTTTGAGTAAGAAATAAACTTGAAGCCAAATTTATATACTTATTAGAAAGTATTTATAACTATTTAGAATCCATTAATATTATTTAGTCAAAATGATATTTAGAAATTAGTAGGAATTATATAAAAATCCTAAAATATTATTTAGGGCCGAAAGCCCAATGATTAACAATTTATGATGTAGGACCCAAGGCCTAAGCCAAACTAACTAAATAAAATCCAAAATGATATGTAGGGCTCAAGGCCCAGTTAGTCCAAAATATTATGCAAAATGTAGGGCCAAAGCCTAATTCAAATATTAATTTCATATTAAATCCTAAATTTTACATTGTCCAAATAGGGTAGTCCTTTTTATTTGGCTCTCGTCCTAAGTCACCATCCCTCCACCAATGCAAGTTATTTTTCCTCCACTATTCTAAACAATCGCCAAGCCATCCCTCGACCACTCTAAGCTATTTACCCTTATTTATTCTAAACCAGTATAAAGACATCCATCCACTACTCTCTAGACCATAACCAACTAATCCTCACTCTCCTTCTCTTCCTTCCTTGTATATTACATGCTACTTGCATATGCGAGAAACGAGTATCAAACAGACAGAAGAGGGAAAGAAGTAATCAAAAAAAGTCTAAATAAATCTTTTAACTAAACAAAATATTCTCGTTCTTAATGGGTTATGTTAACGAGAGGGACTCATAACTTAATTGTTAATGATTTGAGGGACTTTTAAGCAAATAACAAGGATTAGGAGACCTTTTAAAATGTGGTAGATTTAAGAGACTTATATGCATAACCCAAAATGGTAATCTCTTTCAAAGAATTTTTCTTCTCTTTAGGTAAAAATTTGAACAAATGGATTCAGATATTTGTGGAATGTGATTTTGCTTCCCTTGCTTCTCTGGATCACCGCATTGTGATTGTGTTTATAGAATTATTTGAAGAAACAGACACTTAAGCTTTTAATGTTTCCTACACGTGTTCATCTAAGTGCAGGTCTTTCGAACATGTATCCAATTGTTTTTCCAGTCTCTTAAACTTTTGTTGTTGTTATCCTTGTAATTAAGGAATTTCCCATATATGTTGAGCAAGTGTCCTGATCGGCTCGGAACTATGTTGTAAGGGATAAATGCCGTATCTGTGCGTACTGGAATTCTGTGTCTTTTTAAACACTACCATATCTGTGTTAGATATCCACTTCCTCGGGCTTGCTTCCTTTTAGACATGGTCATAGAAAGTAAACATGAAGAATAACCTTTCTTGGAAACAGGTTTGACCTGACGCTTGTATGAAATTCGGCTGCTGATAGGAAAATTATTCGCTAGATTGTGCATGAGTCCCATACACAAGCATCCTGCCTGCCTCTATTCATTTTGCTTCAGTTATCAGTTGTGCATTCTGCGAGTCCAGTCCCTTCCAGCTCTAATTTGGTATCAGTTGTGTGATAACTTGTTATGGAGTTTGAAAGTCTTGAAACTATACGGATCAAGATTTATTTTGCAGTTCAGTATTTCGAGAGATGAAGAAGTATCAAAAGGATTTTTCTAGCTGGTGTGGTGAGTGCCAACGTGAAAAGAAGGAAAGGCAGATACAGTCTGTTGCTGCCACCAAGCTGGTAGGATTGTCATCCTTGTTTCATTACTATAATCTAGACAACTAGCAATTCTTAGAAAGATTGACAGGTTTTCTTATGTTTAATTTTGGTTTTTCTTTTCAACAGGCTTTCCTTAGGAGTGAAGGAGCTATTATATAAAATTGATTCTCTTTTATGACGTAGACTGGATGTTTTGTAAAGTAGGATGAGGATCTCATCTGGTCTGATAGATTGTTCTTTTGAGAGAACTGATAGATTGTTAATATGCTTTGAACAATCTCTACTTTGATAGGTGATTGTAACTTAATGTTCTAATATATGTTAACTGGGTAATTTGAATTCCTAACTTCTTGATTTCACTTCCTGTAATTTGACTTTTATTTATTTTTATGCGTGGGAGAATGATGGAAAACCCTGTTTCACTGGGTTAATCCCCCTAATGCGTTAATTCCTCTTGGTTTGTTTCTCAGAGAGTACTGATCAAGGATCTTTGTTGTGATAAAAGCTTATATGCTGATTTCTGAATAAAGGCATACTCTTCCGAGGGCTAACTTTTAGCTAAGGGGATTTCTTGTCAGGTGCCAGATTTATGAGCAGCAAAAGCATCTGGGCTTGCCATATGAAACTTTTTCTTACATTCAGCTGTTTTTAGGGACCCGCACTATGTAACATTATGAAGCCACATCTGTGTTTGTTTCTCAACCCAAGTCGGCTCTTTTTTTATGTACCCTCCAAGTACTTACAAAACTTTAGTGATTACCCTCCGATGTAACAAATGTACCCAAGGCTTTTGGGTGGGTGTTGATTTTTTTTGTATACCTATTTTTTTGTACTTTCAGTTTTTATGGTAAGTTTACATCTACTCGTGTCTGGTGTAAGTTCGGGTGTTTTTATTAGATATCTAGTACTTTATGTGTCTAGTTCACGTCTGTTGTAATTCCTCAATCTGTTCCGTCGAATGCTCTGACTTGATTGTCAAACACTCAGCAATTGCTATTTTCGAACTGTTTAGTTCTCAACATGGCATTTGTTGTTTCATTCTTGCTTTTGTTGCTTCGTTCCTCATTTCATAGCGATCTTCGCAGGTCCTGGTCAACCTTGACTATCACCACTACGATCCTCCTCCTTATACCACGTTGGAGTGGTTGGGGTTCCCAACCTATATGGAGAATACTCTAGAGTGCGACGAACGTCATTCGTGAGTTGAAGCTCGGAAAGTGCATTGATCGTCGTATAGTGGAACATATATGGTAAGCAAATTTATTATTGGTTTTCCGTTTTTGACTGATGATATATTTATGATTAAATCTTTCATATATTGATTTTCCATATAATTGGACTTCAAATTTATGGCAAACTAATTATGATTAGATTTTTTTATTAAATATATGATTGATATATATTGGAATTTTTATACATATTCAATATTTCAATATATGGTAACCTTAATTCATGAAATATTTTATAAAAAGGTTGATGCATGCAAGTTGATAAATACTAAAGAAAAAGGTGGCAAGAGTGATTTTGAAACATTGGGAGGAGAAAAGAGAGATCTATGACGTTTTCGAAGATGATTGTTTCGGTAATTCTATTTCTTGTTATGTTCGTTCTTCTTGTGTCCGTGATTGTTTCTCCATTCCAAGGAGTTTTGGTGATCTTTGTTGGATCACTGAGGAGCTTGTAGAGGGTGTAATATTATATTTCATTAGTGGAGGCTTTTCAGGTTTGGACTTCGATCGTTCCGTTGTTTTTTTTCGCAAGGATTTTTCATGTCAATTTTTTCGTGTGTGCGATTTTGTTCTTTGTGATTTTTGTGTTTGATTTTGTGCATTGTTATTGTTCGATTTTCTCTCAGGCTTCTTGGTTTAGGGGAGCGCCTTTTGCTTTTCGTTCCCAACACGTGGTATCCGAGTATTGATTTTGTTTTGACTGATACCAACACCTGGTATTAGGGTTATTGGTTGGTGTCAGGTTGATAATCAAACCAAGTTGAAGAGATGGACGCGAAGTTGTTGCGCATGGTAAATCTAAACGGTACCAACGACCACTACTGGAGGAGTAAGATGAAAGATTTGTTATTTGTCAAGAAGTTGCATCTTCTGGTATTTACTTCTGATAGTCCAGTTTATAAATCCGAAGAGAATTGAAACTTCGAGCACATACTGGTGTGTGGGTACATCAAGTAGTTCATTGACGAGAACATGTACAATCACGTTGCTAGTATAGAGCATGCGAGTACACTATGGGATAAGCTGGAATCTTTTATACGAAGATGACCGGAGTGAACAAGTTGTTTCTGATCCGAAAAATGATGAGTCTGCGGTACAGAGATGGTGCGTCTATCACGGATCACTTGAGTGAGTTCCAAGGCATGATTGACCAGCTATCTTCGATGAGAGTAAAGTTTGACGACAAGGTATAGGGACTGACTACTACATACATTGCCAGACTCTTGGGAAACCGTACGACTGTCTATGATCGATTATGCTCCATAAGGTATGGTCAATCTGGAGTTCGCCAAGAGCGGGGTACTGAATGAAGAGATGCAGATACGTTCTCAGGGCACTTCATCCACATCCTATCCAAAGGCGCTTGTTTGAGCCAGTCGCAGAAAGAGTAAAAGCAAGGGTTCGGGCGGTGGCAAAGACAAGAGCAAGAAAAATTCCAAGGGTTGTTACGAGGACTCTGGGTGCAACCACTGTGACAAGAAGGGCCACATTAAGCGAAACTGTCTCGCTTGGAAGAGAGAGAAGAAGCGCGACAAGGGGTAACAAAGTGAGAATACTACAACGGCTGCCTCGACACATTGAGGCGACGTGATCATTGTAGGTGATGAGGTAGTCATGTCCCTTGCTTGCGATGACAATTCTTGGCTGGTGGACTTAGGGGCTTCAACGCACGTGTCTCACAAAAAGACACTATTTTCTACTTACACAACATAAGACTGTGGAGTGTTGAAGATGGACAATGAAGATATGTCAAAAGTTATTGCTATTGGAGATATGCATATGAGAACGAAAACGGGTGCATTTCTTGTTCTCAAAGATGTCCGTCATGTCCCGGATATTCGTTTCAACCTGATGTCGGTTGGAAGGTTGGATGAGGAGAGATTCTTCACTCTCTTCGGGAACCAAATAGGTGACTCTGGGCCTAGTTAGTGGCCCGGGTCCATTGCATTGAAAGGGCCAGCTTTAAGGCTGAACCATTTGGACTGGACTCATGGACTGGGCCCTGAGTCATTAAATATTTTGGGGATGGCTAAGCCTTGGGTTGAATAAGTGGGCTGGTCCAATTTCATTAGTTAATTGTTTACGATTTTGGTTTAAAATGATTATAGGCATTCTTGATTTAGGATTTCTTTGGAAGATTAGTTGGATTATTTTGGGCTAATGCTTGTTAATTGTAGGTTAGTAGTAATTCTTTTTGACTATTTAGTTGTAGTTAATTTATTTGAAAGGATTTCGTTAGTACTAGAATTTAGAATTAGAACTTAGAGATATTATTCTTAGAATATTTATGTTTTGACCACTAGCGAGGACTATGCTTTGATTCACTATCCATTTCCAAGCAAGTACACTACACTTGAATTTCTACTTTATAATCCTATTCTGCATTGCATTCATATTGGACACTTGGTTATCACATAGTCATTGCATGTACTTATTGTTCTTATTGTCTATTACTTGATCGTTGTTCGGGTTGGGGAAATAAATAATTTGCATGTGATCAATCCTCGTAGCGTAATATTGTTGATTGTTTAACCACACATCGAGCAAGTGTGTTTAAGCCGTACTACATTCTATTATACTATTGTACTCTCCAGCAGATCACATGTAGATTATTATTTCAATCGCTATTGCATTTGATCGTCTTTCCATTGTTTTCAGCTATAGTGTCATTATTCATTTACAGGTTAGTTTCTGGTATTGTTGCATTATAGTTTATTTAGTATTTATTCATATCGTAGGGTTGTACTTTGCTCATTTCCTTGGATTTATTGCAGGTGAGTTTGATGCCGACCTTTGTACTAGCTACTATGATTCCATAGAGGACATGAACGAAAACGACCTAGCCCAGGTGGTGGAGCCAGTAGTTGACCAGGAGATTTAGATTGTTGTAGTACTTACTAGTAGTGATATATATATGTTGTTTGATGTTGTATCGTGTAGTTGGATGACTGTATAATAATAGCTTGGGAGCCACTTTATCTTTTATCGGATTTGTCTTCGGATATTCATTGTAAAAGTGTACTCCTAAAGCATAGTGGAACTCTGTGATGAATGTGATGATTGTAAGCGAAGATGCTGTGATAAGAGATTCATCTCGTAATGTTGATGACTACTGAGGACTAGACAGCTAACTACTGTTGTTAACGACAGCGTAGGTTGGGCTCGCATTGTCACGACCCGCACCTAGTATAGGGGCACGAGTGTGTGACAATGCCCCGCCTACGCCGTAGCATCGGTGGTAAAATGCTGTCTAGGTCACTATCTAACAATCTCACACAATGATATAATGTACTTGTCATAGATCTCAACTCCAAATGGAGGACAAGTACAAATGTATTGTAAATACTCAATCACAATCTAAAGCACAATAAGATATCAAAAAAGTCTGATAACTACAAAATTCAAAACAACAACTCTAATACAATATCAAAATCCAAGTCTCAAATACAATAACAAAATCTTCATTATATTTACATGCCAAGAGTTCTAACAGTGAATCTAACACAAACCAAAACTAGAACTAAGTCTCTCGGTAATCACTCCTGAGAATCAGGACCCATGGTCGCCATCCCTTCATCGGATTCGTAGTAAGTGGTACACAGATCCCCTGAGCAATCATCTGAAAAATATATCCAGTCAGGATAGAATGAGCACATCTCCTCTAGCAGTTCTAAATAAATGACAAAGACTATAAAAACAATTATAGCAAGTAATACTTGATGAACATGGAAAGAGAGACAAGAAATAGAATAGGACAACAGTTGACTAAAGTATAAGGAAAGTAAATACGGGGAATCAGAAGATCATGGCAAGTAAGACTGTAAATGAAGACGACTAAACTAGAGCAGGTGTGATGCGGCTCAAGACAGTATAATGTGAGTCAAATGTTATTCGAGTAGAAGACGCTAACCAGTGTGTTTGAAATACCGCTTTCGACATGTAAACAGCTAGGGGTAAATACGGCACATCGCACGCTTGGCAAGCATGCGATGGCTATCTTTTCATATTAGACCAGTAGTGAATACGGTACGTCGCACGCTTGGCCTAGCGGTGACGACTATCTTTCCAGATTAGACTAGTAGGGGTGGTTCCAGTATGATTGGGAATGTTTACATGTCTACTCGAGTATTTTCCAGCTCCGACAAGTACAAGTGAATCCATATTCCGACACATATATCAAGTACAAGTCTAGCCAGAAAGTAAATGGTGCCAGTTGGTGTTTTCAGTAGGTGGTTCCAGTGGATGATTTCAAAAATAGAGGCCAGACAAGTAAAATATGTGTGTCGCATGTAATGGATCCAGAAATACCAATCCGTGTTGTGTCAGAGATTAAATAATACTATACTAGAAGTTGAATCATAATGATCATCAAATAAATGAAAACTATCAGAGCATGTACTCGCCTGCGGTCCTGAGTAGTAAATATGGATCGATGCCTAAAGTGGAGTCACACAAACCTATATATGAGATGTACAGAGTTACATGGTATTCAATAGTAAACAATATGTTTGAATGCACTAATTACATGCTTCTAGACTTTTTCTAGGTTATGGGAGTCAACTAGGTCGATGCTAGTCAATCTAGGTCAATTTGGTCAATACCTTGCTAGACGAGGTCGATCCTAGTTTTTGGAACCATCACTTGTTATACCAAGGTACCTAGCCTATACTAGGCTAATACCCTATATATCCACTTATCTAATATACCTATAGGCTTATGTAGCCTTATCCTAGCTAATATTTCTTCAACCTATTTATTACCTAGACATCCATCATATAGGCAACCCTCTACATTACCTTTACCTACAATGCCTATTTTCCCTATAACAATGGATATATTACCTAAACTCACATATCCTGTACACAGATCATTACCTAAACTTGACACTACCACTAACACTCAAAGCACCCCTTTATTGCTACTGTCACT